>JADRCD010174908.1:18212-33056 GCA_019843815.1 Montemys delectorum | reverse complement strand
AACCTACTACTGAGATCTTCTATGTCCTGGCCACAGCATTGTGTGAGCTCTTGGCTCTATGCCTGTGGGGTCAGAGGGTGGGGAGGCATTTCCTGGAGCCTGACAGTCCATCTGGGAGGACAAGAGTGTTTTCCACAAAGTCTCCAGGGTACTCTACAGAGGTTTCTGGGGCCACATGAAAGAAACTATTATAAAATATCTTGAAAGAAACAATAGTAATTTCCCCCTCTAAGTTCCCTTGTGGGACAGAATTTTCAATCCGTCTTTTTCTTACTATGTTCATGTTACTAACTCTGGAGTTCTCCCGGGGGATAATTAACCAATGTTTTCATTTTATGCTACACTGAATGCAAGTTGCAAAACCCCAGGGGCATTTGTTGTGCTGTTTAGCTGCTAGAGGTCTGGGATGATCATTTAGCTTACACCCAGTTCTGGAATGGAACTGTTAACATGTGTATAACTGCTTCCTGGATTGAAGGACAGATAGGTGATTAAGTCAAAGACTCCTTGCTACTTTGAATTATGAAGCAGTGAAGAAGGAGAGGGTAGTAGAGACCAATTCATAGATATGGATTTGCTGAGTTTCTTAATGGTTTGCTTAAGGTGTGGCTTTCACTGCTTGTTTGCAAAACATGGCATGAACATAGTCAGCTGTGGAATTCTGGTTTGTTGTTTTACTAACCAACTTGCAATTTTTAATGGCATAAGAGGTAAGGACATACCTGTTAGTCCCACTGCATTTGCCTTAAGCCTATGCTTTGGAAAGGTTCATTTAGCAAAGTCACAAAAAGTATAAAACATTCATAGATCTCATTTCATTCTGTGGTTCAGAGCTCAATGCCTGATTTTTTCCAGTGGGACTTGAAATGCTAAAAAGCAAGCCCATGGAGAATGGACCTGTATCCTTCTTCTTTGCTCTGATTAATATTAAACTGGACATTTGTGCATTTTAAGTGTCTCTATATTAGAGACGTTGCTTTAGCAGTGCAGAAAATCTCTGAGCAACAGAAGTGGCTAAGTTAGAAAAAGGGCACACTGACCCAGTTGTTTCCTTTTCAAGAATATAGGAGGCTGTAATTGACTTGTTGGTTGGTTGTTTGATTTACTGACATGTCAATTGATTTTTTTTCTCTCTTTTTCCTTCCTTGTCGCTTTCACTCTGTGCTCTGTGTGTGTATGCATGTTCATGTGTGTGAGTGCATGCTTGCCACCCTCCCCCCGTGTGTGTGTGTGTGTGTTTGTGTATGGTGTGTATTTGTGCAGAAAGGACAAAAGAGTGCATACTCTCCCTTGAAGCTGGGGTTAGAGGTGGTTGAGCAGCTCAGCTTGGGTGGTAGAATCTAGACTCAGGTCCTCTTGACTGATGAGACATCTCCCCAGTCCTGCCTAGAATCTAATGGATATTTTCTACCATAGTAAAATGAGTTCTGCATACTCCTGATTCTTATTTTACTCTAGTTCCTGACTCAGGATGCACATTTGATTCTGTCCTATATTAGTAGCAATTATATGCTATTAGTCATCATTAATAATTTTCCCCATTACTCGAACAAATGAAATTTATTGTAGTAAAGCAAAAGTCTCTCCTTTGGAAAAAAAATGTGTAAAGGTGAAATGTTCAAAAGAATAGAAACATTTAAAAGCAAAGGTATCTGTGAGAATTCTGGTCTTCTGCCACAACTGCCTCAGCTTGGGCACCTTCTCAGCCCTCAAGGATCTCGACATGCTTGTTATTTCCCATTACACACTTTCATATATTTAAGAGAAGATGAGTCACAGGATACATAGTCATAGTTTGGCACTTCCACAATGTCTTCAATTTTGATAAAGAAGGTGCATCTCTTGACCGTGAAGCTATAAACACCATTTCAAACACTTGGCCTTGCTTCAGAAATAGTTTGGCTCAGTTGAAGAAAGCATCAAATTGCCTGTCTTATTTAGATAAATGCAGTAGCAAGATGTAGCAAAGATTACTCTTGCTCAAAATCAAGCACCCGAAGGTCATGCATCCTCCACCCCTTGGTACTGTTTTCTGAGCCAAATATTAATGAAGGAAAAGAGTTTATTTGTTGACTGCCCCATTGGCACTCTATACACAAGGTAACAGCATGAAGTCAGGACCCAAATTCCCTCTAGATCATCTTTATGATAACAGGCCCAAAGCTATAGTTTCCTGGCACGAGGGACATCATCTTAGCTAAAGGAAGTTAAACGGCCATGTTGAAGAGTTAGGTTTTGCTGCTCTCATACTCCCCGTAACATTATTCAAAAGAGTCAGATTATAGGACTAAATTAAGTGTCCATCAATGTACGAATGTATAAAGAAAATACAGTGTGAATGTAATCCATATGTACAAGCACATAGACACATGTTCACACACAAAGGAATGCTCAAGCACACTCACAAAAGTACACACACAATGGAAAAAACAAGCATGTGCATGATGGACAGAGTGCGCGAGCGCGTGTGCACGCACACACACACACACACACACACACACACACACACACACACTGGAATACTAGCATGTCTTTATAAATAAGGACAAATTATTTTTTTTTGAGGCTATCAAGTGCATTTTATTGAATCCACTGTGGATAGATAAATGAGTGTTACACCTGTGTGTAGGGAGGGGCAAGGAGGGATAAAGCTGCAGATGGTGGAGCACATCAGGACCAGAAGCCTGAATCCTCTATTAAGTCTAAAGATTACGATCGTTAAGGGCAAAGATGACCACAGCAACAATAGTGATAACGACCATGAGGCTGCTGAGGACCAGGGTGCAGATGTTCAGGCACTTGGCAGTGGAGGCGTAGGCCTGGGCTCCAGTCACATCACTCACCATCTTCTGGTCCCTAGACTTCACAGAGTAGGCATAGGCAATGAAGCCCAGGCAGCAGAAGTTCATGAAGAGTGTATTGAACAGAGGGCAGACCACGTGGTCAGGCACAGAGACCTCTCTGGACATGTTGATCACAGTCGTTCTGACAGAAGCTGATCCATCGGGTGCTTCCAGCTCAGCCACCTCATATTCTTCCTTGATTCTTTCATAGTTAGGGGGCTGTCCCACACTGGCAGCGGTGAAGGGTGGTTCATAGTGCCGAGCAAAAGCGGCATTGGAGGGCAAAGGAAGGAGAGTTAGCTCTGGGGTTCTGCCCTTTCTCCAGCAGTTTCACTTTCTCAGGAGTTTCCCTTTCCTGAATTTTGGCTTGATGAAACTGGTCTAAGTTCAGAGAGGCTGGGATCTAAAAAGCCTGTGGATCAAATTACTCTAGGGCAGGATGTTAGGAAGGATTGTGAATCAGGGGAACCTCACTGCTAGGAACCCAAGTCAGGACTTGTCCCAAGGCCCAAACCTTATGAGTGAGGGGTCCTGGAGTCAACTAAGCTCAGGCTAACAGCTGCAGAGCCTCACTGTTCCTTAACACTGCCCCAAAGAACCCCCTATATTCTCAGCACTAAAGAGTGCCCAGAGAGCCCACTACACTCACTATGGAGGCCAGTTCTATTGGCTTTATTTCTGGTAGATGTGGTGAATGGTACTTCTTGTTGTGTTTTTAAAAGATAAGGAGAGAGAAGGAATATCTTTGGTGGATGTGCAGTCATGTGTGGGGTCAAGGGGTGCCTCTGCACACCTGTGCTGAGGCATCCCTTCCCCCTGAGGGACCAGCCACAGAATTGTATAGTGTAGAATAGAGGTTATTCTCTATTCGTAGGGAAGGGAGTTGAGAGGGTAACAGAGACATAGAAAGGCAGAGAAAGAGCAGAGAAGTAGAGGCTGGCCAGGAGCACTTGGAGAGAGGGAAGGGGAGGGCAATGGGGAGAGAGGAGGAACAGGAGGGAGATGACAGAAGTCAAGAAGTCAAGAGCTAAAGCAAGAAGTCAACAGCCAAATTACTATTTTTTAAAAAGATTTATTTTAGTATGTATTTATGTAGTATGTGTGTGTCTGCCTGTCTGTCTGTCTGTCCACAAGTATATGGGTATCCCCAGAGGCCAGAAAGGTCATCGAATACCCTGGAGCTGGATTCGCAAGTGGTCGTAAGCCATCTGATATGGGTGCTGGGAATTGAACTGGAAGAGCAGGAAACTCTCCTAACTTTGGAATCGTCCTGTCAGCCTACTAAACTTAATCTAAAGACAGAGATTGCAAACAGGAAGCAGAGAGGCTCTCCAAGGGCTGTTGACTAGATTATCATCCACAAAAATAGTTGAGAGCGTCATGCAGCAGATCCAGCACAACAAGGATCTCAGGAATGTCCAGCCTCAGGTTGGAATGGAATTTCTGTTAAAAAGATTCATCCAGCCGGGCGGTGATGGCACATGCGCCTTTAATCCCAGCACTTGGGAGGCAGAGGCAGAGGCAGAGACAGAGGCAGGAGGATTTCTGAGTTCGAGGCCAGCCTGGTCTACAGAGTGAGTTCCAGGAAAGCCAGGGCTACACAGAGAAACCCTGTCTCGGAAAACAAAACAAAACAAAACAAGCAAAACAAGGAAAAAACAAACAAGCAAACAAAGAAAGATTCATCCAATTCAGAAATGATACAAACTCAGGTAT
Source organism: Montemys delectorum (assembly GCA_019843815.1). NCBI lineage: Eukaryota > Metazoa > Chordata > Mammalia > Rodentia > Muridae > Montemys > Montemys delectorum. Next base: position 28,497 of record JADRCD010174908.1, on the reverse strand, counting down.
GCTCTATTTTTTTTTAATTGCAGAGGAAGGTATCATAGAGGCCTTGGGGTTGCCATGATTCATTCACTCGTTCCATATTGTCCTTTGCTAAATTGGCCCACAGTTTCCTGTAGAAGAAAGAGAGAGAACTATTTGGCATTTGTTTTCACAAACCTTTCATAAATCCCATTCTAATCTTCAATTTTACGTCCTTGTACTATGTAGCTTAAGGGAGAAGCTGTGTAGAGTGGAGAGAGCCTGCTACCCATTTTACGTAGGTTTATCTAAGGCTCTCAGTCAGGTTTCCTCTGTAGTCTCCCCTGCAAATGTGCAATTCTCTTCAACTAGGCAGCCACACTCTAGATCATAAGGAAGTTTGCTTATTTATTAAGTCCAAGTCCCTCCCCTGAAATAAGAAGTGGGGGCAGTGCTATGGAAAGGAGAGCAAAGACGATGTAGTCTTTACTTGGAACCATCGTTCCCAAGTTGGTGTCTGGGGCTGAAGGTGCATATTGGAAGGATGCTCAAAAAAGTAGTTTCACTGGGACTGTCACGCTTCCAAAGCTGCTTCTCTCTCGAGATGAATACAGTACAGTCTATTGGTGTGGAGTGACTTGGTTTGGATATGGAATGTTGCCCAAAGGCTCCCACATTGAAGGCTGGAACCCAAGTTGGTGAATTGAATTTTTCAGAGGTAATTAGGTCTGGGGGGCTCTGAGAGTTTAGTCTGCTGTTAAGTTCTTCATTTGATGGCTTCACTGGAGAGTGACAGTAACTGGGAATGAAGTAGGTCACTGAATTCTACTTGGAGATGATACTTGTCTCAAGCCATTTGTTACCTCATTCTTGTCTTCCTGGCTTCCTTGACCCGAGTACTGCCCTCAGCATGGTTCAGTGCTGCCACAATCCCAGAGAATACGGGACCAACAAATCATGATTCTAACTTCTGAGACCATCAGCCAAATACACCCTCCCTCTTCTCACTATTTGTCACAGCAAGGAAAAACCTGACAGGAGGAGGGGGTGGCATGCAGACGGTGGGGGGGGGGGGGGATATAACAGCAATCATGACTCAGCCTGCTGTTCAGGGACTAGCTCTGAGCTTGATGGAGAAAATGGCAGACACTGGGGGACTATTCACTGAGAAAAGTTCCTATTTGAAAGCAAGCTGGAGATGAGAGAAGTTCTCCTCTCTTCTTCACTCACACAGACACTCCTGAGAATATCTCTGACTGGGACTGGAACTCATGGAATGCCAACCCAAGGCAGGAACTTGAGAGGCATACAGATGCAGTTTTGTGGTCACACAGTGTTGATGTGTAGGGTTTGGATCAAGAGAAACAACAGCTAAGGTCACTTGATTTGCATGTTAGCACATAGGAGAGCTGTCTGGGGACTTATCACTTTTGGAGAGTACATGAGAGATGTGATCAAATCAAGTCTCCTGACTGATGCTAAAGGATTGACTTGGGAGACTCACAGCAGGAGAGCACACAGTGCCAACTGCATGCACTGGCTCATTTATATTGTTATGACTCCTTTGATAACAGAGATCCAGGTTTGCATTTCATCACTGAGGCCAGAGGTCTTATTCACAGGCCAGCATGTTCAAGGTTATAAAAAGCATAACTATGCTCTTTTACTTCAGAAAAACATCTGGGACCATCACTTGACCTAATTATTCTCTAGAAATTGAGGAAGACTGCAGTCATTTCTGTGTCCCTTCCCACATTTGCTGGCATCTCAGATCCCTTTCTTGAAAAATGTCACCTGGAGATGTTTCCATGTCCCTTTCATAAATTTGTTACATCCACATATATTCTTAGGGAGGGAAATGCCATTCTCTGAAGGATGTGGTCAAGCTATGTCCTAAAATCTTTCTGTGTTCTCAGATTGGTTCCTGCCTTAATTCCTGCCTTGGTTTCCCTCAACAATGGATTGTAACTTGTAAACTAAATAATCCCTTTACTTCTCAAGTTGTGTTGGTCTGTGCTTCGTCGGAGCAACAGGAAAGTACACTAGGACTAGACAGAATGTGTCCCTGTGCACCAGAGGCATAATAGCAGACATCTAACATAAAGAGAACAGACATCTAATGCTCCTCTTTACTATCAGTACTTGGGTCTAAAATAATCAAGGTATAAAGTTCCAGATGAACCAGAGCATAGCTTCACATTCTGTCATGTGTTATTTATAAAGAAAGTTTATTGTTTTTCCAGAAATTCAAATGGTGAATATCAATGAACTTAATGCATACAGAACATTTTCATTTTTAAAATATCATGGAACATTGTTACAGCTGTTGGAATGCTCAATTTTAACAGTCTATGAGTCTTGTATGTTTTGATTGGTGAATAAAATATTCATATATACATGAAGGCAAGCTGATCCCAGTAGAGAAACATTTTTGTATCCCAGAGTGTGGCTGACAGTCCCATACTGGGCCACTTGACTCTGTCGATTCACACCAATCTTAACATTTAAGGCCTTCAAGATCTACCTAGGAAATGGCAATTATCAAGTTTTTGGTGTTTCTGTAGTTTTTTTCAGAGCTGAAAGAATTATTTATAACCCTCGGTGTGCCACATTTCTAATGGAAGAAAACAACTCAACTCCAGTACCCACGACATTTCTAAGTCCCTTGACCCAAGCTTCAGCCCAAGTTGTTCTTCCAAGCAGCTGCCTTTCTGGCATCTGCAATATAGGTTCGTTATACCATTTCTGAATAAAGTAAGTATCTGTTTGACAGGGAGATCTTCCTAACAGTGACTATAATCTTTTTCCTCGAGAGTTTATCATCATCAAGTGTTAATCAGCAATCCCTTTGTCCCCATTGAGGTTTCCACACGCTTGAAATAAATGTTTATATGAATTGTCATGTGGTAGACAGAATCCCCCTTCTTTTCATACAACATAGTCCTAGGAGGGCAGAGTAGGGGGACATCTCCTCATGCGCCTCCCGGAGGTCTAGTGTTGTGGCTGCCTGAGTCTACTGGTTTACACAGATATGAACCTTCTGTCTTCCCCTGTTCTCAGTTTTTCCAATCCTGCTACCATCTGAGCTAATGAAACAGTTGAACTCATGTGTATGGGACACCAGAGATTGAGGATGGGCTGGTAAATTGGAGGAATGATTGGGTCCCATAGCTTTTGTTGTTTGTTTTTAGACCTGGGAGTCACTATTGAATTTCTATTTTGAGCTCAATTAATATTGAACCTTATTTTGTAAGCCTTAAAATTATTCAATAAAGCAAAATCATTACTTTCTGTGTTTTTATATGTGTGTGATGTTAGTGGGTATGTAGACATGTACACACTCAAACTAACAAGGTAATGTGCATAAGCATTAAATATTTACATGTACAATTCTCACCACCCACCACCACCACCACCACCACCACTGCCACCCCCTTCCAGGTCATGCTCGGGCTGATCTCAAACTCACTGTAATCCTCCTGTCTCAGTTTCCAAGTGCTAGGATTACAGTCCTGAGCCTCAGACCCTGGCTCCTCAGCTTTTGGATGGACATTGTTATCTATGTAGAACAGGGCTGTGCAATATCTAAAATAATTCAAGGATGGAACACTCACCCATGTGAGGAATTTGGCTGCTTTACATAAATACAGAAACAAGCCCAAGACAAGCCTCCACTTGGGGGGGGGGGTTGGTGATTAAAGAATTGCTACTGTGGAAACTATTTTTAAAGAAATAGAAAGAACTCTAGGTTGTTTGCCAAGATCCTGCATCTATCCCCTCATCTGGCCCCTCTCTCAGACCACTCCACGATCCAGGAATTCAGGTGCTAAAATCTGGTAGCAGGGTTCCCCAACATCCTGACAAACACTCTAATCAGTATGATAGCCCACGCTTGGTCCAGGAAGTGGTTAAGTATTGCGAATGGCAGCTTGGTTAGGGTCTTCTTTTCCCTTCCAGCAGGAAGCTGGGCACCATGTCACTTGTATTCAGCACCTGCTTCATCCAGAGACTCAGAAGGAACCTGGTTTACAGAGTCCACGTCCCCCTCAGAGTCTTCATCAGCTTGCTGACCTTCTCTGTTCTCCCGAAGGAATGCCAAGATGCTCAAGGCTTCAGAATCAGACTCATCTTTGTAAAGCCGCCTCTGGGCGATTCTTTGGAGTTTCTCTTTCATCTTTCCTCTCGGCTTTGTTTCCTTCTTTATTTTCACACCCTCCATATAATGGTAGACAGCCTTGTCTTCGCACTTCATTTGAAAAAACTGAAAGTTGCCATACCGAAGGTGGAGTAACTGTTTAGGGCCAGGAGGGAGGTCCTTGTTGAATTCTTTCTGGAAGTAATAATCGGCTTCTTCATACTGCCTTTTTATAATATAAAGACCAGCAAGGAAGCTACAGGAATGTTCGATCATCTCCTTGATTTCCTCTGCTTTCCGTAGGTAATTCAGTGCTAGTTGCATGAGTTCCTCTAACTTCTTCCTATCCCCACTAAATGTCCTTTCCCTTTTGTCTATTTGAAAGAATTTTGCCCTATAACAGCATCCAATATAGTAATGCACATAAGCATTGTTTGGCAGGGATTTCAAAGCCTTTCTAAGCAACTGTATAGCTCTGTCTGTGTCATGTATTTTGTAATAAAACCTGGCCGCACTGAGCAGTGTATCTGTTGCACTTGGGTCTTTCTTTAAGGCTTCTTCAACTAGCTCCTTTGCTTGTTTTTCATGCATCCCATCAAGCTTCAGTGCCAAGAGGACTTTAATATAAGCGTTGTCAGGAGACAGACTAATGGCTTGCTTCAGAGAGTCAATATAGTCATTCTTTGCTGGCCAGTCATCCAGACGGTAGTTCGCAATGGCCCATCCAGAGGTGAATTCTGGGTTCTTCGGGTCCTTTTCCAGAGCCTTCTGGAAGCACACCTTCACTCTCTCGTTTTGATTCTTGGTACACTTTAATCGGGCCCACCCTTCCTCACAGTCAAGCACAGGATTCTCAATCCTGTAGGGACTGGAAAACTTCTTGCAGACCTCTTTCACCTTATCCAGATAAGCCTGAGCTTTGGAGAGCTGGCCCATGTGGTAGTAGACCCAAGCGTAGTTTCCCCAAGTGACCAGACTTTTGATTTCTACTTGGTCAGGATGCTGTTGCCGGATGAAGTCTTCGGCTTCCCCTAGGCATTTCAGGGCCGCCTCGTTCAGACCTCTGCAGTGCTTTACATAGGCCAGTATGTTGCACATGGTGGCTTTAAACTCGCTGTTCTGAAACTCATCCTTGTTAAACACCCTGTCCTCAAACTCGTCCAAGGATTCATCTTCTGCTCTCAGGTTCCAGGTGAAGTGGCATTTTAGCCGCCGTAGACTGCTCTCCAACGACTCCTTCCTGGTGGCACTGTGAGACGGACAGACAGAAAAGAAAGAAACAGTCAGTCCGGGGACACATCACCTGTTCACCTGGCAAGGAGTGAGATCACAGGAAACGTCTTCTCCTTCTAAATGGGGGGACTCTAACCCTGACCAAAGAACATGGTCTCCTTTCCTTTCTTCCGTGTTTGGCATGTCTGAGTTACTGCATGGGGAAGCGAGTGTGTTTGCTCGTTGCAGGTGGTAGGATCAGCGGGCGGAGGGAGGGTCAGCCCTGGGTGGAGGCTGGGTCTCCTTGAAAGACTGCTTCTGCGAGCTAGCTCTTCTCTTTGTTCTGGAGGGCCTTTGGAGGGTCTTTGGGCTCCTCTGAACCTCGCATATCTAGTATTCCCACTTTCATCGTATGTTGCACGTGTTCTAGTCCCCTTTCCCCCTCTCGCTGAATGCCCCTTCTCTGTCTTCCCCATCCCACTTCTACTTTTCACGACATCTTACACACATTCGCACAAATACATCGATGTACAGCTAAGATTTACATTTGAGAGAGAACATGCAATGTTTGTTTTTCAGAGTCTAGATTATCTTACTTAATATGGTATTTTTTCTAGTTCCATCCATTTTACTGCAAATTGTATACTTTCACTTTTTTTCTTTTAAAAATACATTTTTAATTAAATCACAATCGGCTCTCTTTCCTCCTGGCCCTCAGCTCCTCTTTGTCTCCCCCTGCAATCTCTCCTATTTTTCCTCACCCTCAAATCAATAGTCTCTTTTTCTTTGAGTCATGTTTACATATGCACAAGCCTATAAATATAAATATAATCTGCTAACTTCATCCTTTGTGTGTATGTAGTTTTAGGGCTGAACATTTTGTATTAAGTAATCAATTAGTTAGATCATCCCTGGGAGAGGCCAATTCTTTTTTTATTCCTTAATGGCTGAGTAAAATTCCATTGTATGTACCACATATTTATAATTCACTCATCAGTTGTTGAACATTTAGGCTGATGCTATTTCCTTGCTTTTGTGAGAAAATTTTTTTTTTGGCAAAGAAATCATGGGTGAGTAACTATCACTGTAAGAACATTAAAACACTTTCGTGTATCTGCTCATTTTAACTGCTTGTGTCTTATTTTTAATCATTCTTGATTTTTTTTTTTTTTTGCTCATTTTATCATCTTTGGAATATTTCACCTATTCATTGTATCATATATGCTAGCAAAGCCTCAGACTTTTATTTCTGGATGCAGTAGAGCCTCCATGCCCCTCCTCCATTTGCACTTCTTAGACTGGTGGTTTCTCACGTAGATAATGTACTAATACTTTTACATTTTTCCTTTAATTTTCGTTTTAATTTTATTTTTCTCTTTTAGAGAAAAATACCTGGAATAGGAAGTATGGCTGAAGGGGAGGCCTATAGGCATCTAGCTCCTTTTCTTTATGGGGAGAACTTTTTTTCAGGTACCCTGTGACTCTTAAAGATATTTCCATCCTGTAAGATTCCCTTCTCTCTTATCTGTCACTAGATAAACAAATAAGCAGAAAACAAACAAACAAATAAGAAGCCTCTGGAATCCTGTGGAGTCTCATGTATCCTTTCCATGCTGTGTACAGTCAGCTGTGGATTCTAATATAACAGTTCCTGACTTGTAAGGCTAAGAACCGGAAAGCCATGCCACAAGTGACTCTGGTTGTGTTTGAGCGGTACTGCCTATACTCAACCCCTGTATTTAAAATTTGATGTTATACCTTGCAACCACTCAATGCTTTGGTTGGGCCAGAGTTAAGGTTACGTGACAGATAACAGACTTGAGGGGCAATTGTTAACTTACAGGCAATTAGTTCCACTAAGTTCCTCCCAGTGACCTAGCAATGGCTTCAGTTATCACCTGCTGTCACTAGATGCTCCAGGTGTGAGCTGAGTATTGCTGCTGCCACTCCAGCACTCTCTGTTCCCATGTGTTCCTCCTGCTCTCTCTCTCTCTCTCTCCCTCCCTCCCTCCTTTTCTTTGTTCTCTGTTCCCCTTCTCTGTCCTCATGCTCTGCTTCTGTCTGTCTGCCTCTACACCTTCTCCAGGTTCTCACTTCCCTCACATAAACTCTCTTTATACCAGATCTGTTGCATGATATAATTTCTCAGGGAACACTTTGGCATGGGCCCTGCAGATACCTCCTCTCCACATTATATGTGCTAGTTTCTTCCTGTGCTCTGTTTAGTTAGCAATCCTATTGTAATTCTGAGATTAATTCTATAATTATTTGTAAAATTCAGATTAGCAGAGTTAGTAGTCTAAATACTACTTTAACAATAAAGAAATCTAAAAAAGGGAATACTGCTAAATAATACTCTTATTAGATACTTTTTAATTTAATCTTGCAGAGAGAGAGAGAATTGCCAAGAGCATCCCCCTCCCATACACACACACACACACACACACACACACACACACACACACACATACACACATCTTTACAAGCAGCCTCTGCTAGCTCAGACAACTCTCTCTGACCTCAGCTCTCAGTGACCAGGTGAGCAGATCTGGGCATGCTAGAGGAAACAACAGAGCAGCTTTCTGACATTTTACAGCTATGGAGACAGAGGTATAAAAAAGTAATACACAAACACAAACAGAGGACTGGCCTCTCTTGGGACTGCGGCTGTTGAGGATTTGCATCTGTCATCAAGGCTGACTACAATTCCCACACCACCAGAAAAAGTAAAGACTTACCTCATGGCTGCTGTGTGATTGGTGGCTGTGTGAGTCAAGGCTCTCAGAGCAGGGCTGTAGGCACTCTGCAGGCAGCCTCTTCTTCTGCCTTCTACTGAAGTGCTACAGCCCCATATATAAGAGCAGCTGGTTTCTTTTCCTGGTTCTGTGCAGCAGCTGACCCCAAAGAAGAGAAATTGAAACCAGAAAGTAACACTGATGTCACTTTTTATGAACAGAAGGGCTGAAAAAGAGCCAAACCTTCACACACACACACACACACACACACACACACACACACACACACATGCTCGTTCATCCACACTCTCATCACCCTCAGGATCCAGGGAAGGAAGAGTTTCTGTTTCCCAGTGCAGGGTTGTTTTGTTTTGTTTTGTTTTGTTTGTTTTGTTTTTAATCTGCTCAGCTGGAGTGACTTTCCTACAAGGTTAAGTGCACACTGCACGACTTGGCAGGGATTCCAAATTTGTTGTTGTTGTTGTTGTTTTTTGTTTTTGTTTTTTTTTTCAAGACAGGGTTTCTCTGTGGAGCCCTGGCTGTCCTGGAACTCACTCTGTAGATCAGGCTGGCCTCGAACTCAGAAATCCGCCTACCTCTGCCTCCCAAGTGCTGGGATTACTGCTGCTCTCCAGGAGAGATTACTCTCTGCCCTAGCTTTAGCCTCTCCTGTTTTGAACTGAGAACAATAATGCTGCCAGATGTGGTGATGGGAGGATTAATGAGTCCTTGAAGGAGATGCTCTAGAATTATGCTCAGCACTTAGTAACCAGTATAACTAGTAACCAAAATCATTAACCAGAGACCAAAGGGGCAAACTTTGGATGTTTGCTTTTTCCAGAGCCCGAACTCTCTGTCCCTCCATGACCTGTCATAATTGCTAGCAGTTCTGAGGCAAATAACCCTGAACCCTGAAGGCGTTCTAGATATTCCTGGCTCCCTTGGCATGCACTTGTGGGGGCGCTTGTTAGTTCACATGTGCATATCCAGATGGGCAGCAGCTGTCATTGCAGGCCTTGCCCTTTTCCTTATTTATGCCTATGTTGGCTAGTCTTGGCAGTCTGCTTGGCTTAGTAAGGCACACTTCTGCCTGTGTCTGTGGAAATGTTTCCAGAAACACTGGGAAATGCGAAGGCAAATAAGACAGACAAGGCCTAGTCTCAATCTCTGCAGCACTGTCCAACAAGATGAAACGGAAACACGGCAGAAGGAGGAACTAGCATGAGTGCCCATGACCAACCCTACTTGACCACTTGAGTATTCGTAATGCTGCCCTCACCCATGAACATAGGACTCCAGTTCTTCAGCCTTTGACCAACTAACTCCTACCAGGAACTCTACAGGGGCTTTCCAGGCCTGAGCCCTTGAACGGGATGCCACCATTGACCCTTCTGGTTCTCAGGCATCCAGCTACTTGACCTTAACAGCCACTGGTTTCCTGACCTTTCTACAGATGGACCTTGTGGGACTATACAACCTCTGGTGATGCAAAACAGCCTAATACATCCCATATTGTAAACTCTTTGGAAACCTCTGACCCGTATAATATTCTTGAAGACAAAAGAATTATGGAACATATAGACCTAGAAGTCAAAAGGTAATAATCCAATTTCCTGATGCTTTTAACATGAGGACATGGTACAGAACAGTCGTCTCCAGAGTGACTGAGGCCGCTGAGGTGCGTTACTCAGTTTTCTTAGTTATTGTGGACTTTTCTGACTATGGAGAACCACATTCATACTTTAACTCATTTACTTTTAGCTAGGTTATATTAGTTACACTGATCCCAGTTAGAAACCTACATTTTAATTCATCCAATAATGCCAATTCTGGTTCTGTTTACAAGTTTTTATATATTATTTAAATATATTTATTAAAATCTATCTATGTGTATAAAAATGCTAAAATAGGGACTGGGAAGATGCTTGGTGGGAAAAGCATTTGTCATACAAGTGAGGGCATAAGTTCAGATCCCTAGAGACTACGTAGAGCTAGACATAATAGACCCAAGCCTTCACTTCAGGAACTGCTACTGTGAGACAAGAGACTAAACACTTCCTTCAAGGGATTCGGGGGCAGATAACCTGACATGTGCAGAGATGAACAAGAGAAGTCCTGTCTTAAAAATGATGGAAGGAAAAGATTTTGGCTCTTGGGGTTGTACTCTGACCTCCATGTATGGTGAGGCATACTTTACCCAACACCCCTACACACACATACACACACACACACACACACACACACACAC
>JADRCD010174908.1:4405-17812 GCA_019843815.1 Montemys delectorum | reverse complement strand
AGAGAGAGAGAGAGAGAGAGAGAGAGAGAGAGAGAGAGAGAGAGAGAGAGAGAGAGAAATAGAGGAAATGATGGAATGCAGAATTAGGACTTCTGTGAGTTTAGTTTTAGGTTTTAAATTTGCATAAAAACTGTTGGATAAAAATGTTGAAGTTACAGAAAAGCTCTGGATGGGGAGATGAATATGGAGAACTTGTACTCATGGTTAGTATGTTCTGGAGAGCTCAACACCCTCATTTACCCTTTAGAAATTGCGGTGGCCTATGTCTCTGTGAAATGTTACCATGGTGAGGCTACAGCAGCTAAGGATACGGTAGCTGATCTAGTGGCAGGGAAAGTGTGAACGTATGGGGTTGATGAAAAATGGAAAGTGGAATGGTCAACCAGCCAACTGACTTCTGTTTTTATATAAATCATCATCCAATGAAAATGCTGATCGTTCTGGCTGCTACAAATATTTTTGTCTTTTCCAGAGAATGTAGTCCGTGGGCTGATCTAGTCTCAACCGGCTTAAAAGGGTAGACTAGCTGCTGTCCTCCGAATGAGGAAAGCCATCTTGAGGAATCACCTCAGCTGTAGATGGTGCAATGGAAGGTTTTCCCCACTGTGGCTGGCAATTAGTAGCCCTGGAAGCACATGGAAAAATGGGAGAGAAAAGTTCTCAGGCCGAATGGACCCAAACGTTTCTTGTTAACAATCCTTTCGGATCATTACAACGCACACACAAGTCCATAAGCCATACGATATTTTGATTGTGAGTGAAAAAATACTTCTTACTCATTAAAATGTTGGTTTCTTAAGTTGACCCTCTTTCTTTCCTCGAGTCTATATAAACAATATTCCACTGATGTTTTGTTGTCCACCCAGATGGGCCAGCGGATAGATAGCCCGGTGCTATTCACACTGGCTGGGGAAGTGTCGAGTTTCCAGATGTGTTCTCTGGATCACACCATGGCCAGCTTGTGAACGTGGAGTCTCACAAGCTCCATTTCCTTCTGTACTCACTGACAAATGAGTATGTTTAAAGCAGTCTTCCAAGTGAACTTCAACAATTAGTATAGGCAGTAAAGCAGCTTTGCATTTCTGTTTTCTTCCTCAAAACCTACTATAATTTTATTAAATGTCTCTTCCAAAGGGACCATGGAACTTTAATTTTTTTTCAAATCCAATTTTTAATGACAGTTCTTAAATGTTTTAACCTCCCTTGTAGGCCACCACCCATCAGAAGTAGTGGACATGAAAGGATATGGATGAAGTGGACCAGTCTAGAAAGGTTCTTTGGAGCAACTCACATCTATGTTGTCTGGAAATCGGCAGTTTAGTTTACAGGTCAGCAGAGGCGACTCAATCTATGTGCAAACACTTCACAGATACACCAGGAGTCCAGTTCGGTCGGTTGTGACATGACCTAGCAGAGACCTCAACCTTGTCTCGAGTCATCAGGAGGGACTGGGAGGAACACCAGGAGAAGCTCTGTCTTTGCCACTCCTTCAAGTCGTATTTATACCCTCAAACCTTACACATGCCTTGTCTCAGCACAGGTCTTGCCTCAGCACATGCATGCAGTCAGCCCAAGTCTATGGAGTCCTAGCAAATGCAGTTCAACTACTCAATGTAAGACCAATACATGCATGTTAGCAAAGAATCCTTCATCATGTGTCCTTTCACGTGTTTGCTTTATCAGAGCATCCTCCGTCCTGTGTCTGCTTCAGTGAAGTGTTCCTTCACAAGTCTTCCTTAGCCTTTCATACCTGTATATGAACTGTTTTAACTTTAACTTCACATGTTTGCTCCAGCAAAACACCATCCAAACCGACTTTCTGAAGAACCCTGAAGTTTCTACTTCAGGGCCATGACTCAAAGACTTGGTTGCCAGCTAATGGTGCTAATGGGCCCAATGGAAGGAATTAGGTCATTGATGGCATGCTGTCCTTAGAGGCCTAAACTCATCTCATCCTCCCCAGGACATTCTTAAACTGCAACCTACATCTCCACTTTCTTCACCCCCGGACACCACCAAACTCTGTCCTATCTTCTGCAACTCTTTCATCCTAACAGTCAAGCATTGTCTTCTTTTGTCAAGACTCACCTACAGCCCACTCTTGAGGACTTAAGCTTCTAAAAATCTATCACTGCTTCTTACAAAATCTGTCAGATGTCTGACTCCAACTTAAGGTACCATCACCCCTTTTCCTATCCACCAGGCTAGAGGTTCCCTTCCTGGATCTGACTGGTAACGACTTTACCCACATGCTCACTGTCAGATGTGCAAAGTACCTCCTGGTCTTGGTGGACACCTTCTCAGGGTAGAGGCATTTCCCACAACTAACAAAAGGGCTCAGACAGTCTCTGATCTCCTCTTCCAAGAGATCATTCCCCAGTTTGGTGTCCCAGCCTCCCTCCAGTCAGACAATGGTCCCAATTTTACTTCCCAAGTTTCTCAAATCCTATCTAAGGCCCTAGACATCCTCTTGTATTTTCACGTTCCTTACCACCCTCAATCTTCAGGTAAGGTAGAAAGAACTAACCACTCTTTAAAAACCACTCTTGTTAAGCTGTCACAGGAACATCACCTTGATTGGGTAAAACTCCTACCTCTGGCTCTTTTCAGGTTATGAAAGTGACCTCTCCTCATCTTGCCCTTTGAATTCATGTATGGACATCCAATCCTAACTCCTGGTCTTTCACCTAATTGCTCTCCCCTCCCAGACCATCTACTCACCCCATTACTTTGCCACCTCTGTTTTCTCCTATGGAACTTTAATAACTACCATCTACCTTGGTCACACACTGTCCCTGTCTATTGCCTGTCAGCATTGGAGACCAAGTTCTTCTATCCCTTCCAGGTCATCAGCCCTCTCCACTCTCCCCTAAAAGGCAGGGCCCTTTTAAGGTAATTCTCGTGATACAGCTGCCTAACTTGAGGGACTCTCTCATAGGGTCCATCTGTCTCACCTCAAACCTTTCATTCCTTCACCTAAAAATGACTCTTCTTCATACATATTGACACTAATAGGACCATGCTCTGTTAAGCTCTGGAGGACATCGAGACCACCCGCCTTGTCCCCAATCCCAGAAAGTGAGACTCCATTCTGGCAGCCAAGCTCAACCTCACTGGATTGTACATGGGTTTCTCATCCTCCCCCTGCTGTTCATTTCCATCCAGGCTAGTCCTTACATACAGAGATTCGAAGTTCAAGACCTGGATGCTTTAAAGATTGCTGGTTATGTATACCCCCTGGAACTAACTCACAATTGTCACTTACAGTGTCTCCAGTGATATTGCCAAGTAACATTCCGTCAACTGCCCTGACTCCAATGTTGCCACGACTCATCTCTATCCCTCTCTTTGGCATGGCAAACTGTTTTAAGACCTCTGGGGCTTGTTCTGTAGCTGAGCTCCCTAGACTGCAATAGAACCATAACCCTTGATGTATCATCTCTGCCACAATGCCCTGCAGTCCAAAACACGTCAATTCTTTGTGGCACTCAGGCATATCATCACCTACCCACCAGCTGGTCAGGAGTTTGCACGTTGGTACTCCTTTTCCCTGAACTGGGAGTAATCCAGAGAAATGAACCCCTGCCAATCTCAATTGTAGCTACCATGACTTAATATAATACATTCACTTCCCAGTTTAAAAGCAATCTTCAAGAAATGTCTGAAACTGTGCTTACTATCCAAAAACAGATCGATTCTTTGGCAGCCATGGCGCTTCAGAATAGATGGGGGCTAGATGTCCCAACAGCTAAAGAAGGTGGTCTTTGCCTGTTCTTTCAAGAAGAATGCTGTTTCTACGTCAACCAATCTGGGATAGTAAGAAATAAAATTCAGGAGCTACAGTCAGACATAAAAAACTTCAGGGCCTGTGAAACCTCCAGTTCTGGAATTTTCGAAAATCCTATATGGAAGTGGATACTCCCTTTTGTAAAGCCTCTCCTAGCCATCTTCTAGGTGTTATTATTTGCTCCCTGCCTCATTAATCTTGTTTCTACATTCCTTTAATGACAAATTCAAAAAATTTCTAACCAAACTTTTAATTAGCTCTTTTTGCAGGATTACCAGCTGCTGCCCACAGAAAAGCTGCTGTCCACAAAGGAACCTGGTGCGAACGTTTACCAAGTAGATTCCTATGGTGAAAGCCAGCTACCCCACACACCCCCCATTGACAATGCCCCTAAACAGCAGGAAGTAGATTCTCTTTTTCTTTCCTTCTCTTTAAAATAACAAGAAGGGAGGTATGTTGGCTGAAACCAGTGACATCACATAGGCGGACCCCATAGACCTGTTGCCAAGGCAACAGCCACCATATTCCCAGAATCCATTTGGCTCACCTCCCACCTTTACCTGTGACTACTATATGTATGTATATATATGGGGGAGAGAATGCCCCTCCCTCTCGTTCTCTCTTTTCCCCCTTCTCTTTCCACCGTCACCTCCTCTCTCTCTCTCCCAATAAAATGTCTTACACATGGAACTGTTTGGGGCTAGTGTGGTGTGTCAGACACGAACCTCTATTCTAACACATCAAAGGTACTTTATAGCTTTGTGGTCTTTTGGACTCTTGCGCTATGGTGATATTCTAAGTAAAATAAGGGTTATTTAAACACAAACTATGATATATGATGGTTAACTTGATGAGCCAAATTAAGTGATTAGCTAATGTTAAAACCCTGTCGGGCTGTAGCTTACCGGAGACCCACTGAGTAAACCTTGTGGAGCCTGATTGATGCAAAAAGCAAGAGAATTTTTATTGTTCCAGTGCAGTGGGGTCATCCCATACCCTAAGGAGAGGAGGTGACACTGCGCAACTTGTTCAGTGAGCTTCTACACAATTTTCAGGGCCCCCACCCACAGGTTTGTTCCCACCCTGAGGTTTGAGGAATGTTAATTAGCCTCTCCCTTCTGGAGGGGCAAGTGTTCCATGACCTTCCCAAAGTTCCTGAGCTGATCTTTTCATTCCCCCCTTTTCTTTGTTCATGCTTCAATCTTGAAGCCATTGTGGATAGGTATGCAGCCCATATTCCTGGTCCTCTGTACTTTCTAACTGATTTAGAATGTAAAGGCCAAAGGTCAGAAATAGGAGCAAAATGATCAGGGGTCCTAACAATGCAGAAATGAAGGTAGTAAACCAGGGGGAGCTGTTAAACCAAGACTCCAAACAGCCCTGACTCTGTTCTCTGTCTTCCACTTGGCTAACCCTTCTCTCACCTTGGTCATTGAATCTTTAACTATCCCCGGAAGGGTCTCTAGTATGTGCTTTCTGATGTTTCACACCTCCAGGTAGCATAGAATAAATGGTTGGCCCCCTAACACTGATGGACCTGCTATTGGCTTCTCCCATCTCGGGGACACATATATATGAAGGTTTCTCACAGGACACGTTTCAATTTTGGTTATCCGCACCCTAAGCCCCACCCTCTAAGGCCACTTCTGGGACATGGTTTAGATTGACAAGTCCCTCATTCAGGCAATCCCTCTACCTGTGTCTCTAGGGCAGCCATACTCCAGAAGTCAAGGCCCACTGCTAAATCACAGAGGTTATAGACAGGGTCCAGCTACCAGATACAATTCAGATAGTAGACCAAGCTACATCACCAGTGGCTGAGAGCACCTGCCAAGTCACTTTGGTAGGGTTGTGGGGTCTGCTGAGGCTCAGTGCTGGAAGATACACCATGGCTGTCTTGTGGATTCTCTGGTCTCATAGAAGAGGGTTGCTTGGGTGTCTGGCTGCTATCTAGTTGGTGTCAGGTGCAGGTGCTGATCTGATGTGAACCCAGGCAGTCACTCCATTCACGTTAATGGAGGTCGGGGTTGTCAACGACATCAGGAATGACCTTCTCCACTTTGCTTCTGAGTGTTCAGCACAACATCTCTTAACATGTATCCAATCTCCAACTTGATACTTGTGTGGAACCTCTGGGGTACCTGCATTATATAGGGCACTAAGTTTAGGCCACAATCCCAAGTAGCTGATCTGGAAAGCTTGCTATGGAGCAATAAGATCCTTGTCAGCCTGAAAAGTCACCCTGCGGGGGTTGGCGGGGGAGGGGGGAATCAAGATCTGGGCTGAGTCAAGGGAGTAGGAGTCCCATGCAGGATCTCAAAAGGAGTCAGGTTAAAATGATAGGGGATGTTCAGGGCCAAGGGAAGGGGCACCAACCAGTCTGTGCCAGTCTCCAAGATCAATTAGTCAAGGTCTCTTTACCTTTCCTGAACTCTGGGGACTGTACGCACAATGGGGCTTCCAATTAATCTCCAATATCTCTGCCAATCCCTGACTTACAAAAGCAGGACCATTGTCCAATCCAATTATCTTGGGCACTCTGAACTTCTGGAAAACATTCTTCTATTATCTGCTTAGCTACCATGGTAGCTGTTTCCCCCTTGGTAGGGAATCTTAACCCATCCAGGGAAAACATCTACAAACACTAGAAGGTATTTGTAACCATATTTTCCTGGCTTAACTTCTGTAAAATTGACTTACCAATAAACTCCAAGGGTCCTAATAATGCAGAAATCAAGGTAGTAAACCAGGGGGAGCTGTTAAACCAAGGGATTTCAGATTGGTACTGGCAGATCAATACAGCTTCAAATTGACTCCAGACAGAACTCACGACCTGTACAGGTTAGCATATTTCTATCCTTCTTTTTTTCAACTGGTAGTCGTTTTCTGGAAACAAATTATCTCCATGATACTTCTAGCAAACAGTTTTATCATAGACTTCATATATCTTTTCATAAAGCACAAACATTTTTTAAAGATTTATTTATTTATTTATTTTATGTGTATGAGTACAGTGTAGCTGTACAGATGGCCATGAGCCATCATGTGGCTGCTAGGAATTGAACTCAGGACGGCCCCTCTCGCTCCTGTTCCGCTCACTCTGGCATAATACACTGTAGCTGTCTTCAGACACAGCAGAAGAGGGTGTCAGATCTCATTACAGGTGGTTGTGAGCCACCATGTGGTTGCTGGGATCCGAACTCAGGACCTTCGGAAGAGCAGTCAGTACTCTTACCTGCTGAGCCATCTTGCCAGCCCAAGCACAAACATTTGTGGGCAAAAACAATCTCCTATTTTATATTTTATAGAGAGAATATATATTTTAATTTTATATAATATGCAGATACGATTAGTTTGTAAATATTTACAGAAAGGTAAAATTACTGACTCATTTAAATATCATTTAAAGTTACAAGTATTCATATTAGTATATACCACTTAATAAGTACATATTTTATATATAAAGCAATATAATTGCCATATGTTAAATAATATATTAGATATTACAAAAGTGTACACGTAGCATATATTTCATTTGCTTTTGTTATTATTGCTTTAATCCTAGTTTAAGAGTGCATTTTTCAAAAGTTTATTATATTTTATGAGATTTCTTGTTTTCCCAAAGCCTAAAAGATTTCTTGAAACCTCTCTTATAATTGTACAAGTAGGGCTCTTATCAAGTGTCTCAGCCGTGAAGCAAAATATACCTATTTTCTCTCTGTGTGTCCTTGTAATCTCTGCCTCTGCTTCCTGTCACCCGGTCTCAAGGATTATACAAGATTCAACTGAGAGAAGCCAGGATGGCAGTGCTAGCAGGGCTCCTTCAGAGCTCTCTGAAGTTAAGAGTCTGGTGGTAAGAATCTTGTCTCCTTCTGGGAGTGTCTGAAATCTCAGCTATTCTTTGACAATTCCTTTTTGAGTCAGACCAAGTGCACAGGAATAGTCTTGTGACTTTTTCCACTTAGGAATGACCATCAGAGCAGGGAAACCGAAACCAACCTTTTCTATAAACATTCCCTGAAAGAAAATGAGTTGTGGTAAGAGTTGTTCTCTCTGGCTATGACCCTCTGGCTGCACTCCCTAGGGCCCTCCTTTCAAGTTTGGACTGATTCACATGCACAAAGGAAACAGAAACTGAAGAGCCAGGATGATTCTCAGCATGGGTGCATAGCATCTCATATTTGTGTTGCACTCTGCTTCCAGGTTACCTCCCTTGTGAGGCAGAGACTGAGAGGCTCTATAAAGCAAACACAAAAACAAGGGAAACATGTCCTTGTTAGGATAGCAGGTACAGGGATACTATTTCTGCAAAATAACCATGAACCGAACAAAAATACTCAACCTGCACACACTGCTTTGTTTTCCTGGGAGACAAGTGAGTGAAAGAGGACAAGTGGCTGGGTGTGGTACATCATACACACACAATCCCAGAGTCTAGGGAGGCTGAGGCAGGAGGCTTGTGAGTTTGCGAGCAGCCAGGCTACATAGTGAGACTGTGTCTTTCAGGAATAAAAACTAAACAAGACACCAGACTGTCACCAGCAAACGCTAAACTCAACCATGACCAAAAGAAGCTGTTTCAAATAGTTTTCTTAAATACAGATAATTGCTTTTTTCCCCATCATCTTTCTATTTTTCTGAAAGGTTGAGGAGAGATCCACATGCCTATATTCACCTTCTGTCCACTCACCCATCTTTGAGGATTCATTCCTATCCACTCACAAATTCATGAATTATGAATTCATCAAATCAACGTTTATTGAATTGCGACAGCTTTTTAGACAGTGTTCTGTATCTCCGAAGCTCTAATAGTACTTGAAGTGCAAATGAAGACAGGGAACACTTTTTGATCTTGTGAAAGAAAATGATGTTATTAAGGTTAAATATTTCTAGAGGGTAGATAAGAGATAAGGATGGGATTGAAGCGTACCAGCTAAAGGTCAAACCAAGGAGTGTTCCCAACGAATGTAGACAAACAAAGAGAGTCAGAAGTCCTATCCTCAGGCTCTCTACACCTGGATTCCAGCCAGGAATCCAATTATAACTAATTGTTGCGGAGTATACATGATTTGTTCTCCAAAGGCTCCATCCGGTATTGCTGGCTGTGAAGCTGGTCTTTAAAAGTGTAATTGAGGGTGCACTGAGAGCACTGAATAGCTCCAGTGAAAAGGAAATGTTATTCAAACTGCTAAGGCCATCTAGGGGAGATGGGGCTGGGATAGCAGAGAGAATCATGTGTGTGTGTGTCAAGGGAAACCTCATTGGTTCTAAAGAGAAACAGGTTGGGGCTGGGAGTTTGGGGAGAGCCTTGAACTGGAACAGCCTGGAAATTTAGGGTCACTGGAGATGGGACTAGAAGAGCCCTGTGGTTTTGGTCTCCACCATAGGTATGGCAATGGGTACTAGATGCCTCATCAGCCAGAAGTAAGAGGAGATGGGGAAGTGGATCGTCCTGGCAGAAGGAACATTTCGCACAGCTCTCTGGGAGGAATGTCTAATCTATCCACCAGCAGTCCTTCTGTCTCCCTGTCTTCCTGTCTAGCACCAACTGAGCCCGGGATGTCATCATAGACATAGTCAAGTAGGCCTGCCCCTTTAGGGTGCTTGGGATTTTTCTTCAAACCTAACAAAAAGGTCATTGGAACATGAAGGCTCTGACCTATATAGTAGATTAATCAATTGATGGACTTATAACTTGATAGAATTACTGGTGGAAACTAGAACCATTCTTAAAGGAAATGGGCCACTGGAGATGGTCCTTGTTCTCTGAATCTTCTATTCCTTTTCCTTACTTCTGGGCAGTTACAGGTGAATAGTTTTCCCCTGTCATGACCTTCCACTGGGTTATTCCTGCCTTGCCACCAGTTTAAATGTAGTGGTACCAGGCAACAGTGGATTGGAATCTCTACAACCATAAGCCAAAATAAATCCTTTCTTTAGGCACTCTGTACCACCCCTTTTTTTGTGGGGTAGAGAATACTAACCAGTGAGAATAGGTTGGGGGAATTCCAGACAGTAAATTATCCTCAAAACAAATCCTCTATATACACACAGACAAAAAGTCTTGCATATATTTGCATTGAGGAATATTATCCAGGGCTGTCTGACTCAGTGTCCCTGAGTTGCAGCTTCTTTACCTCTTTTGAACTCCTTGGAACCTTTTAAAAGTTACTCCCTAACTATGAGCCAACAACTATCTTGTGGCTTACATGTACTATGTTTAATCTCTGATATATGTGGTCATTATCTCTTCTTTAAACACCCAGAAGAGTCTCCAAAAGGACAGAGGGGCTTGATTGCATAAGAGTGTATTATTTGCTTCACCCATGGTTCTAGAATTAGCTCTAACTGAGCTGAGCAAGGGTCTACAGGTATGTCCAACCTTTGACCTGACATTGTCATCTGTAAAGCTCATGTTCCTGAACTACACTATCACTTACAACCAAAGAAGCCAAAATAATAATAATAATAATAATAATAATAGTAGTAGTAGTAGTAGTAGTAGTAGTAGTAGTAGTAGAAAGAAAAAAGAAAGAAAAGAAAAAACACCATCTAACAATGCATATTTGCAGAGTGACACAAATGCTGACCCAAACTTACACAACTGCAATGATAAGTACTTCCTTAATATACCTAAAGGGACTAGAACAATGGCTTCACAATGAGGGCCACTGGCTGCTCTGCCAGAGGATCTAGGTTCAATTCCTACTACCCTCATGGCAGCTCACAGTTGCCTATAGCTCAAGTCTCAGGGGATCTGGAATCCTTTTCTGGCCCCTGAGGGGATTAGGCATACACATGATGCCTAGACAAGCATTAAATTTATTTATTTATTATATGTTAGTACACTGTAACGGTCTTCAGAGACTCCAAAAGAGAGAGTCAGATCTCATTACGGATGGTTGTGAGCCATCATGTGGTTGCTGGGATTTGAACTCAGGACCTTCAGAAGAGCGTCAGTGCTCTTAATCACTGAGCCATCTCTCCAGCCCTGACATGCATTAAGATAAAGTACTCATACACATAAAATAATAATTTAAAAAAATGTACTAAAAGTACTTTTCCCACCTTACAAGTATGGGGTAATTTCCATGTGTCCAGGAACCTCATGTTTATGAAATTCTTTATCACCTAGTCCACTTCAGCTCAGTCCCTGAATTGAATGAACAGGATGGAGTCAGAAGCTCCCACTCTGAGCTGTAGTGCCGTCACTGCCTCCCATAGTCACAATGTAATCTCTGCACATTGCGGAGAGTCTATCTATGAAGCATCTGACATACCTAGGCGTAAAACCAAGTCAATTGGTCACCCTGAAGCTGAGAGAGGAAGTAAGATGACCATTTGGAAAATTCCTACACTTTAAAGGGCTCTAGAGTTACAGGAATAACTCCCACAATGTGACAGCCAGATCAGCAGAAATGAAACTAGATCGCTAGCTTTCTAATTCCCAGTCTTCTTTACTACTGCTATGTGATAGTTACAGTGTGGAAAGAGAAACAGAAACCTAAAGGAATTTTGTCTCATGTGCTTGTAGCAGCTGCCTAAGCAGCTTTTGCAAGGCATTTGCTTCATTCCTTTATGTTAATAGACATTAAAGTCCACACAGGGTAGGCAGTAAGGCTGACAAATGAGGAGAGCAAGAACAGGCTGCTGTATCCCGAGACCAGAGCCCAGGGCAGCTCCTACCACCTCCAGCAAAGCTGAACCTCTGTCATGGAGCTAAGCACATACTGGGACCAGAGTGTGGAACTCTTAAAGGAGCCAGAGGAAAGAGAGGCAGTTATAGATCTGCTGCATCAGGGAGAGGAGCAGGGAGGGAGTGCAGTGTGTTAGAAACTGCAGAAATGCTTGCTCTCCGATTCTAAGCATAAAGGTAAAAATGGCCACTTTTTTTTTTCACTCTGCAAATCAAAGGACATTCTGGGGAACCATTCAGACGAGCCAGATTGACACATGTGAGCCAGCTGTGTTTCCGTCCTAGCCCAGGCACTGCCCTGTGAGCCTTGCACGTGCCTTCCAAGACAGAATGCTTTTTTTCACTGTGAAACGAATGTTGAGGAATACAATACATTCTTTATTTCTGGAAGGATGGCCAAAGAAATAATACCACCATTGTTATCTAATTACAGCAGCATCTGTCAACAAGTCAAATCCTTCTGCATGTATGAGTGACCTCGGGGAGAAAACTCCATGAAACTGCATCTGAACAGTTAGCCATCTCTCTCATCTGAGCCTGATGCTCACCTTTTGGTTCCTTGTCAAGGCTCAAACATCTCTTTACTAGATTTCAGTATCAATAATCAGGATTTTTTGTTAAACTGACAGGTCAAGAGTGAAAATCCTAAGGTATAGACATAAGTCAAAAGCATTCTTCAAAACAAACAGACAGACAGACAGACAGACAGACAAACATCCAGCACAGAAGGCTCTCTTTGATTTGTGTATTCCTTTTTTAGGATTAAGCAGGGCAGAGATGTGAACATCTCCCTTCACAGAAGCACACAAAGTTTCCTCAGGCACCATAGACAAAGTCTGTCATCATCTCTCTTCATTGAGGTCATTCATCTCTGCTAGCTATTCCCCTAGATGATTATTGACAGTGATGATATCCACATATATTTACCATTTTTTCCTGAGCATTAAAAACTAAGTGTACTATGTTCTCTAGCACAAGCAACCAAAGGCAGCAAGTGTGCCAGATACTCTCATAGAAAAATGCAAGATCAGAGACAACCCTTTATTCTAGAACCTTCTTCATTTTTAAATTAAAGTACATCTCAAAGAGAAAACTGAACTCTTTTAGACACCAGCGAAGCAAACAAACAAAACCAACCCCCATGTGTGTGACTATGCTTTGCCTAATGGCCCTTAGCACACAGTCGCTGGTAGTTACTAGTCCTCATGTTTCAAGAATCCCAGGAATTTGATCCATGGCCATTATGATGTTCGGGACCCTGTTAAGGGCCAAATAATAAATATTTCCTCTGGCTTTGTGAGCAACTAGTCCAGTCTGCTGTTGTAGCATCATAAGAGAGCACCTGATCCAATAAAAGTTCATCTATAGAAGCAAACAGCAAGCTATAGCTGGCCTCTGGGTGACAGTTTGTTAGCCCTTGTCCTATGACCCTGGGTATTCTTCTGGCTCAGAGTATCTTAAAGACACGAGGTCCTATCTCCTCCTGCATGGTCTTTTCAATCATTGCCTTACTCTTTTGAATAGCACATTTTTCAGGGTGCCAACGTGTTCTAAATTTTCCTTTTTTTTTTTTTTTTCTCGGAGTCTTTGTTAATATTTTACTGAAGTATAAGGGTGATTCAGGCTCATGGCCTCCTGAGCTCTTGCTGCCCGGTACTATTTACACTGCTTGCTTTCAGCACTCCCAAATACCCTCCTCACACAGCATTGATTATACAAGGACACAAATGCCTCATCTCATGGTGCCTTCCCCATCTCTGAACGGCTCAATCTGAGATACCCAGTCCTTACTTCCCTACTTCTCACATTTACCTCTCTTTTTCCTTGACCAACCTTTTGAATCCGGAAAATATTTTCAAAAGAAAGGAAGGAAGAAAGGAAGGGAGGGAAGGAGGAAGAGAGAGAGAGAGAGAGAGAGAGAGAG
>JADRCD010174907.1:0-19299 GCA_019843815.1 Montemys delectorum | reverse complement strand
ATTACAGGTGTGCCACCAGGCCAGGAGCTGCCATTACAGGTGTGCCACCAGGCCTGGCTTGGCAGATCTTAGCTACTCAAGTTTATAGGTAAGGGAGTGTTACATATTAGTGACAGTGAAGTGAGAAGTCAAAGGAACATCCTTTGTTTCTTTGGCTCTGTGAGCCTGCCAGTCTTTTCCCTACTTGAAAGTTAAGGACAGGGAACAGGTTTGCGTTGCCTCTTGCTTTGAAAAAAAGCAGCACTGTGGAAGACAGGTGACCTGATTGTTATCTCTACTTACCCCTTTGGATGTTGGATGTCCTTTATTCTCAGGACTGAAAATAAGGCAGCCTCATATGGTGACATTATTGTTGACGTGTGACAGTGCTAATGGTGAGACAGTGACTTGACATCAGACCTCGCTTCACAAGGACACAGATTCACTGTGGAGGAAAGAGTGGGTGCTCACGATCACATCAGTGACAGAGCTGAGGGCTGATAAGCAGTAGACAGCCTTGTCCTAGTATTTTTCACCACCATATTTATCTTTTTTTTTTTTTTTTTTTTTTTACACAGAGATGACATGTTAATCAGTTAAAGGCAACCACAACAGGCAATAAAACTCAGGATCCTACCTGCTTTCTTACCATGACAGGGATGGCCCTGCAGAGAAAAAAAAAATGAAGACAAAATAATCACATAAAGCTCTGCTTTAGAATGCCCAAGAACTAAAAGCACTCCTGGCACAGCAGAGATTATTTTAATGACTTATGTGTTGCTCAAATTCAAGTTTGAGCTCCCTCATGCAAAGTGTCTATTGATTTGTCTGCATTTGCTGTCCACCACCAAACAATAGGGAAAAATGAAAATGCTAATTATATCGTCAGGATGGAAAGACAGCTAAGCCTACTGCTGGTCTTCCTGAATTGTTGCCTAGTAAGGTCTCCATACATAACTACACCTAAGTACTTTATATGAGATTAACCTGAGAGGAAACAAATATAAAAAGTTATTTTAATCTATAAGCTACCTCTTTTGTACCTTTCCCTTATTTCTCTTCTTCCTATTCATGTGTTATCTTGATTCTACAGAAACCAGTTTAGTTTATGTTTAACCAGTAAAGCACACTGATATGGCTATTAACCGTTTAAAAGTAGCATTGCTGTGATGGCATTTTAAAGTATGACTGAACGTTCACAATCAGTTGACTTTAAGTGAAGGTTATCCTCTGGAATCTGAATGGTCCCGATTTGATCACTTAAGTATATTTAGAAGCAGAACTTGGTTTCCCTAAGATTTTTCTGCCTAAGACAGAACCTTTAGCTCCTGCCAGAGTAGATCTTCTATTGCCTAGCCAGCACTCATAGTTACAGGCACTAATCTATACAAAACAAAACCACATATAATACCCTCAAATTTAACAAAGAAAAAAAAAACCCAACAACAAAAAACCCAAAGCCAAAAATACATTCTTTTGGGTTGTAAGCTTAACCTTTAATGGTGAACCATCTCTCTAGCCTTCCCCAACACAGTCTTAATAGATCTTTCCTTCTAGTTCTGTTTCTGTAGTGGAAGTCTGATGATATGGAAGACTAGCTTCACTTTAGATTTATTCTACTGGGAGAGAATAAAGGGACAGCAAAAATCATGTGCCTCATCATCAAATCGCTTGCTTTACATTTTCTCTCTAAAATTGTAGAGCTGAACAGAAGACAGAAATCCCATAACCAGCTAAATATGGAACATGGTATGATGCTAAATTGAGGTTCAAGCCTATAACTGCTTTAAGGACAAACAGACACAGCACAGCAATGCTGAGAAATTTTGGATTGATAAGTGTGTTTATTTTCATTTACTAAAGTGAAAAGCAGACTTTTGTGTATGCTCAGAAATACATTTTAAAATGTTAAAGTTCAGAAACTGACAACGGATTTTAGTTAGCTATAGATAGCTGTTCCCACGAGATGGTAATTGACTTCTTTTCAGTCACTCAGTAGATAAATGTCCAAAGCCACAAATAGTCTGTCAGTTAATTGTCAGGATTTAGGTCCCACTACCCATCAAATACTAGAATGCACTTTGAGGATAACTTATATGTACAAGTGATACAATGTGAAGAGAGCAACACAAACTAAAATTCTCCAGGAGACATTGGATGTCTTGCCAACTTGTGATTTAGACCTGTGGCTCTCTGTGGCCAACAGCATCTATCTCTACCTACCGCTCATATTAAGAATTTGGTATCTCTATGTGCAGCTCAACAGACCTGGTTAGAAGAGATGATGGTGAATGAGATTACTTTACTCCTGGAGGGTTGGCTCTGCCTCGGGGTGTAGCTGTCCAGCAGCCATAGATGAACTGGGTTACCTGAAAGGGGGGCTGGAAATGAAAAAGACGGGGTGCCAGAGAAGG
Organism: Montemys delectorum; assembly: GCA_019843815.1. NCBI lineage: Eukaryota > Metazoa > Chordata > Mammalia > Rodentia > Muridae > Montemys > Montemys delectorum. The sequence continues at coordinate 16,906 of JADRCD010174907.1, read as the reverse complement.
ATGAGGCCAAGTCAAGTTTCTGATCAAGGCTCAAAGTTTAACAGTCAGCACTGTGTTTCTATGGGGAGAGCCCACAGAACCATCCTTTGTTTCAGCTGAATTGAGTTGCAAAGCAAGCTCTGCGGGCAGTCTGATCCTGTGGGAAATTGACTCCACCTGAGTCGTTCAGGTCTAACCCAGGCAAGCACTTAAGGTCTATTTAGCCTGCTCAAGGCTGGGGGAGGGGCACATCTGGGAAGGTGGGAGTGCTTCCCACTGAAAAGTAAGCCCGATACAAAGAGTTAGCTATGACCTCATGTTTTGTTCTATAGAACATCAAAGTTATTCTTAATGTGAAGGTTGAAGACATGCCATGTTTATATGAGAAAATGTTAAAGTACTGGAAGTTACCACGGGTATGAAAAACTAACAACACAAAGTGATAGCTGTGGTCATTTTAACACAATTTGTATAGCACCAATAATATCCTATCACTTTGGATCTTGGTACTTGCCTTGCTGGGTTTTCCAGAAAGCAAATGCCGACATAAAATTAAGAATGTGAGATATTCATTGAGGAGTAACAATGTCTGAAGGGAAAAGGGGTTGGCCAAAGAGAGCACCTGTAATAAAAAGCAGATTTGACAAAGTACCTGCTCAAAGATTTAGTGAGTTTGGCTTAAAATGTTGCAAAAGAACAATATTGTCCAGTTTCCTTGCTCAGCCAATGGCTGGACGCCATTCAGAAAAGCTCATCACCACAGACCTAATGCTTCAAAGCCTACAGGTGGAAGGGGCTGGTTGCCCACATTCCTTACTGATGAGCAACTGAACTTTCCTGAAAGAGAATCTGGGGCAGATGTTCTACCCAGTATGGCAGTGTGGCACCTGTAAACATTTGGGTGGCTGAGTTTGGAGATGGAATTTGATTGGGTTAGCAAGAAGTATTAGTCAACTGCAGTGAAATTCTACAGTTTGGCTTGAGGTGGCTTAGGACAGTGAATCACCATCAGGTATTTTTAGGTAAGTGTAGAGTTGTCGATAAAAGCTCAAGTGTTAAAAATATGACCAGATACTGTTTCAGACCTCTAGAGAATTTTGTTATTTCTTGACTCAGTTTTCTTAAGAGGATTTCTTTTTCATCCCCAAGGGATGGCTTCCAGGGGTCATGTGAGCATCTTGCTTTGTTAAGGTCATAGGTTAGTGAACAGGATGTCTCTTCTGCAATGGTGAGAGCATCATGATTTCATATGGATGGAAAAGGTGGGACCGAAGAGAGTCAGACTGTCGACTTATGATGAATCATTTCTTTATCTCTTCTTCACAGTGCCACAGTACAGATGGCCAGAAGGGGAAAGGAGACAGGAGACGGGGGACTTGCCCTTCTTTAGGGTGCAATATTTATCATGGTGGTGCCCTAGTATCAGCACTTACTGGTGACTTTAGCATTGGTGGGGTTGCTGCTCTCTCTGTCCCTTAGTTTCTCTTCTGTTAAGCATCAACTACAGTCATGCCTACCTACTCTACACCTCAGAGTTGTGTGGAGGCTAACATAACATGTACTGTACGGAGTGACTAGATTCAGATCTCACTGTCTCATTGTTCTTTCAAACTTCCTCACTGAAAATATATTGTGTCATTGAATCATGTCATCTGCTCTGTGAGGGCAGAAATATTGAGAGAACCTCAGTGTGGGTAAAATGGAAGAGTTGATATACCAACAGGATTCAGGGTGTCTACTTTGAGTCAGGTCTCTGATGGCCTCTTTTTCTTAGAAGTAATAAAATTTAGAGACAAGTGGACCTACATAACTAATGAAAATAAAAAGACACAGGAATTCAATTCTAAATTACCTTTATAGATAACAAGTTGAATAGGAACCTAATTTTTCTTTGCTAGCACTGGGTGTTGTTTAGCTCATGTAAGATAATTCTATTCAGGATGATACCGTAAGGAGTTAGTACTTGTGCTAATAGTATCAATTAAATGAGGACCTAAAATATACTACATTGGGATACATAAAGAAAATTAGGTATGAAAATGCCAATTGCTTTTAATTATTGCTGGACTGGCAATGCTAGATATTTTAAGATGGTCCTAGTACAGATCTGATAAATCATCTGAAAAATAAAAATATCAGAAAGACTTAACTTTTTTGGCAAACAATTATACAAAGTTTATTGAACTTTTTTTTGTATCTGGCTAGTTGAACAAATCTCATCTGGCTTCCCTTCTTTCTGAAATCTCCTCTGTACATGTATGAAGCAAAGTGAAGTGTTCTCCAGGTTTCTCTCCCTCAACCCCCAGAGGATCTCCACAGTAAGAACAGTTATGGAGAAAGGGCTTGATTATCCTAAAAAAGATAGTTGGGTCAGATAAGGTAGGACCATAGATCTCAGGGTACACTAACCCGATGTTTGGGTTAAAAGATACCTTTTGCTCGCACCATAGTCTTCTACTTGTTAGAGAAACATGCTCTGTGCCAAGAAAAAAGGAAAGAGAGGGGGGAAGAAGGAGAGGGAGAGGGAGAGGGAGAGGGAGAGGAGCACATACATAGTAGGTCACAGGTGGCTAGTCAAGGTATTATGATGCGCCACAAAAAGTGATTCTTTACCATTATCTTAGGAATATCTGAGTATTAGCACAGAAAAAAAAATCCTCATTTCATTATTTTCTTCTGTCCTTCCCATTTCTTATTTCTAAAGGCCTCCTTCTCTGTAAGGCATTGAAACATGTCTGGAGAATTTGTAAATTTCTTAGAAACAAGGTGGGGGGGGGGGGATAAAGAGAAGGGTAAAAACCTATACAGGATTTTCAGAGTAATGAAACTGTTTGGTATGATTTATAATAGTGCATATTTATAATAGGGCACATTTGTCAGAGCTCCTACAACGTACAGTGTTCAAAATGAACTCCAATGCAATCTATGGCGATTGATAACGGTATGTTGTCGTGGGTTTAACATTTTACGCGTTGTTCTACTGAGGAAGGCTATGCGTGCTCAGCAGCAAGACTGTTTTTTTTTTCCCTTTCTCTTAATTTTACTGCGACTTTAAAGCTGATTTTATATATGTATATGTGGTTTTATGTATTACCTCATTAGTGATTTCGAATGTGAGTTTTTTAGGACTGCCCTGAGATGGAGCTCTTTAAGATGCTCTAGGCTGGGGACTAACTAGTAAAAGGGCGACCTGTCCTCAGGTGCTCTAGGAATGCGGCGCCTCCACTCTCCTAAACGTCGGTCTCCGCAGTGACGACGCAATCGCTCGCCCTACAGTGAAACCTGCCCTCACGGGGAAAATCCAATCAAGTGGGGCGATTAATTTTTTTCTTTTCCGCTTCTGTTGCCACCGCCCACTGCCGACTGGATGACAACCTAGAGGGCTCCCCGGGACTTGCCTGACTTTTCCGTCTCCTCCCACCTAGGGACACCTTCGCCGCCGGGCCGCGGATGGGACGCCGGCGGAGGCAGAGCGCACGCGCGCCGGAGCCGAGCATGCTCAGTAGCGCGCGCGGCTCCCCGGAGCTCCGGCGCCGATCGGCGAGCGACGCGGAGGTCTCTGCCGGAGCCGAGCGAGCGACAGGAAGTGAAGCGGCCCGGCCAGGCGACCGCGGCGGCAGGACCCGAGGCGGCGGAAGCAGCTCTGCGGCGGCGGCGGCGGCGGCGGCGACGGCGTCGTCGACCGGGGAGGCCAAGGGAGCTGAGCGCCGAGGGGACACGCCCGCTCGGAAGCCGGACCCCGAGGAGGCGGGCAGCATGGATCACCACCAGCTGGGGACTGGCCGCTACCAGGTGGTGAGTGCGCGGGCCCCAGCGAGGACGGTCGCCCTGCGGCGCCGCGGCGGGCCCCTTCCCGCCCGGCCCGCCTCTCCTCCAGCCCCCGGCCGCAGCCGAGCCCCCTCCCCGGCGCTCCCCATCTCGCCCCGGCTTTATTTCCCCTCCTGTCGTTTCCTTCTTCCCTGACTCAGACACACCCGTGAGCCCTGAGTGGTGTCCCCACTGCGGCGGGGCTGGGTGCACGGACCTGTCAGGGAGGCGACCGACCGTGAGGTTATAGAGTGGGGTGCAGCAGGCGTGAGGGGGCTGGGGACCAGTTCGAGAAGAGCTGTGATGGGGGAAGGTGCCTCTCTTCTACTTAACCTTGTCATTTTGCCCTTTTCCATTGTGTTAGTATTACAGTGATCATTTGTTTAAAAAAAAAAAAACCCAAAAACCAAAGAACAAAACCAAACCTGTCTCTGCTTTGCCTGTGTACGTGTGTGCCTGTGTGTTTTGGTGGGAGGTCCAGCGCTTTATTAGAAAAACAAATTCGAACCTTGTTTGAAAAAAAAAATAGTTTTCATTTAATACAGAGTTTTACCTCTCAAGTGTATAAACCACGAGCTATGTTTAAATGAGTGACATGTGCCCCATGTTTTCTTTGTCAGAATTTCTGTATTTTCCACCTTCTGTGTTCTAGTGATGTCATTGGAGATAAATATTGTAAATATCATTGTCAGCGATATTTACTTTGTTGCGTTTTCACTTATAAACTTTTAGATAATTTAGTGGAACATATTTACTGGGAAGAGAAGAAAAGCATTTGTGCGTATTGTTGCTATTGCACGTCGAGTTTATAAGATTGTACAGTTGGTCCTATATGTCACCTTTCCTGTCTATCTGCGTGTGTGTTGTGCTTTTTGACAATTCTGAAGGGTTGTGGAAGAGATTTAAGTTTTCATTTTTCCTTTGGTAAGAGCCCTGCATCATTTGCGTTTATTTGTTGTAACATGGCCAGGTGGTTCAGAGTATGAATCTTCTGAAAATTACCAACATTTTCAGAATGGCTTGGGAAAAAAAAATCTTGCCAATTTATTGAACGTGCCTTTCAAGTTGTCAGTTTTGGGTAACTTTATATTTTTTAAAAACATCTTTCCTTTTCAAGTGTTTGAAAAAATAAAATGCCACAGTTATATCTTGGATAATTTTATCATTGATACTTGTTTTGTTTCTCAAATCTTTCCCATTTCTATTTGTGTCTCTTAAGTGATATAATTTGATTTGAATTCTTTCTTTGGGTTGCTTTTCCTTATTGTGCTCAACCATGGACGATACTTAAAATAGTTTTAATAGTAAATAATTTATTATATTGTCTCTTTTGCTTTTGATAGAGGTAACTAGTTGAGACTGTTTTTTGTCTCAAAATCTCTTCAGATAATGTTGGAGTTTACTTTTGTCTAAACTTTGAAAGTAGATATAAAATAGTACATTTTTCCCCCTTCAAAACTGAAGCTGTGTCCTATAGAGACTTTGAGTGGGTGGAGCAACTCCGTAAGGGCAGAGGGCAAAAATCAGTCATTCTAAATAAATTTATTTCTTTTAGATAGAATATTATTTTTCTTTGTAAGGAGAGGCATTGGAGAATTTTATTATAGTCTGAATTTGTGTTTTCATTCTTTTACTTTTGTAGTTACATAGTAGGTTCCTGTGTCTGGGATGAAAACTCCTGTTTTGTTGAGAGTAGCTTTGCCTGGGAAAATGGCGCAGATACAATTGAGTTTCAGTCTTGAGTAGGTCCTGTAGCTGGGGATCAGTCTGGAAGCCTAGCTTGTGTAATGGGCATGCCTATTTTATGGCTGCCTTTAGGTCAGGCCTTATTTTGAAACTCTAGAATGATTAATAAACTGGAGCAGTAAACAACTTTGTTAGCGATGATGAGGCCAGGAGATAGGGAACTATATGTAGGAGTGAGAAAGGCTGTGCTGTGTGAATTTACTCTTATTTAAAGAGCTAACACTCAGCTCTGCATACTGGTGATGCCTGGTGATCAGTAGCCAGGACATTTTTTTTTCTTTCGGCCATCCAAAGGGTTTGTTTTCTTATTATTGCTTTAGCCAACATGTTAAGTATTGGATTTTATAAGTCCTTTTTGTACTTTCGTGTCCTACATACACTATATATGTATATATAAATTTAAATCTACACTTCCTTTTAGGATAGAAAGCATGCCCTTTTCTCTCTAAATGTGGCTTATTTCACTTACCGTATTGCGTCTCCCTAGTTCCATCTGTTTCCCTGTTTCCTGAAATTGCTGTACTTTTATTCTTTTCAGCTGAGTAAAGCGCCCTGGAATATGTATACATTTTCTTTGTCCATGTATCTGTGGCTGGGCCTCCAGGTTGGGTCTACATCTTGATTACTATAATTTTTTTTTTACCAAACTGGCCATTGTACGTTCTGGATAAGCATTCAACCACAGAGTAGCCAAGGAACTCATGATCCTCCTGCCCCAGCTTCCTACTAGCATAACAGTTGCACATCACCATTGCTGGCTATAATAATTGCCCCCCCCTTCCTGTCCATTGTTAGAGATCTATAACAATAGGTAAAATGTACAGCTACGATGTCTCGGTAATTTTCTAATTTTAGAAAAAAAAAAAAAAAGATGAGGCATGCTGTTTACTTTCACTGTGCTTTGGGAAGTTGAGTTGTGCTTGGTAGGAAAAGAGTGATGTGCCGAACTGTTAACTTGTTCTGCAGCTGCCATTCCAGCCTACATTTTGGCTTTGATGTTCTACTATTTGGAAGGCTCCTGTCTACAACAAGGTGACCACTAAGATTTAAAAGGTATTCTTTGAACAATTAAATTGACAGTGTTAATTGTAGCAGCAATTTCCTGAACTATATACTAGTTGGACTACATCTAACATACTAACATAGTGAGAAATTCTTTAGTAAAGAGAGTAGCTTGGATTAGTTTACTGCAGTTACTTCTGATATTTGACTGCAAAGTGTTTTTGCTTCTTTTACATTTTAAGATAATAACAATTCTACAATGTAAGCTTTCTGTGAAACAAAAATTGAAGTACTTGTGCTATATAGATTTTTTAAGTACTTTACATCTGTACCTGGAGAATTAAAGTTGCACCTGATAAATCAGCTAAGAAAGGAGGTTTGAACTGCTAAAATCAAGTTATCGAGCTGAGATGTAGCCCAGGTGCTTGGCCTAGGTGTTTACACTCAGGGCTCTGGTTTCATCTCCAGACCTACAAATAACAAAACAAAAGAGGCGTTAAAGTCTAGTAGAACCTAGACTTATACTTAGGTTCTGTTTGCAATGAAAATGAAAACCTAGTTCTTTTCTTTTCTTTCTTTCTTTCTTTCTTTCTTTCTTTCTTTCTTTCTTTCTTTCTTTCTTTTTTTTTTATATGTGTGTGTCATGCGTGTGCTGCTGCCCAAGGAAGCCAGAAAGTCCCCTGGAGCTTTAGTTTCAGATGATTGGAAGCCATCTGACGGTGTGAGTGCTGGGAACTGAACTCTGGCCATATGAAGACTCTTAACCACCGAGCCGTCCTGTTTGCCTTCTGTTTGCAAGTTTTCAAACATTGGATAAGTTACTTCATATCTTAAAGCATCATTTCTCATATTAGTACAACCTCATAGTTATTATTTATTATGAGAATTAAAATACAATAATATAGGTAAAATGTAGAGCAGTGGTTCTCAACCTGTGGGTTGCGATCCCTTTGGAGTTAAATGACCATTTCACTGAGGGTCACATAATCAGATATCTTTCATACTTACATTATGATTGATAACAGTAGCAAAATTACAGTTTTGAAGTAGCTACAAGAACAATTTTATGTTTAGGGGTCACCAAAAATGAAGTTTGCAACTTTAGGAAGGTTGAGAACCACTGATGTGGATAGCGACTGTCACATGGAAATAACTACTATTTTCATGAGGTAATGAATTAGTCTGTTAATGTTTCATGGTTGTTGGCAGAAAACAGAAGACTCCTAAGTCAGAACAAATGGCATTACTCATAGTACACCAAGCAGCAGGAACACAGCATATTTGAGTAGCTTTCCTTGTTCCAAAGTCCTGTGAGGTTAATGAGTGTTTGGAGAGACACTGCAGTGAGTTTGCCACACCTCTGAGGCAACCAGAGTCAAGGATGTAGCTCTTTATCTGTCTGCTTTGTAGGAAGCAGCTAACACTGTAGCAAACAATGCTGGTTTACTTGCCTTTGAAGGCAGCTCCTGTGCTTGCCTTAGTTCTCTCTGTTGTCTGTATAACATTACAAGGAAGGTTGCCTCTTCAGGAAATGGACAGCCCTGCCTAGGACAGCCCTGTAAGCAAGAATGCTGGGAGGTTTTCAGGCCCAGGACACTGCCTCACCCATTCTAGGTGTCTAGTAGAAGGTGAATTTTAGGTGTAGTTGTTTGCTTTCATTTTCCATTTTAAAGAAACACCATAGACTTTTACTGTATGTTGTTTTCCAGTTATCTTTTTTGTCTCTCCTGATTTCTGTGACCTTCATTTGTTTCTTTTGAATTTATCCATATACATTTTCTGTCTTGTATTAAACTGCATTCTCAAGCTTGCACAGTTGCATAATCTGATACTTCTAGACTCTTGTCTACATCAGGTTCCTTATCATATTGAGATTGAATTTTGTCCTCAAAACTCTTTTTTTAATTCCTGATATTTAGAAGCTTTCTTTTGACATCTTTGTCCTCTCTTCTCCCTGTGAATTCTTCCTGGTTCCTTGAATGCCCATTTTTCCATGCTATGAAAGAATTACTGCTTTCTTCTGTTGCTTGGCTGCCCTTTAGTTTATTGTTTGCATGGCATGACTCATGTTCTTTTTCAGTATAAATTAGATTCCCTCCCTCCCTTCCTTCCTTCCTTCCTTCCTTCCTTCCTTTCTTTCTTTTTCTTTCTTTCTGCTTCTTTTTTCCCCTCAAAAACCTTCAGTGGTTTCCTTTTAAAACCCCATTCCATCATTCAGTGGTATTTACTATTAAAACTTTCTAATAGGTAGCAGTATATAGAAAGCTGGAAGAATAGTTTTCAACAGTTGTTACATTCATGCTATTATATGTTTTCAAGAATACATTTGGAATATTTTTTATTCTGTGAGCATTTCATATGTGCATACAGTGTATTTTGATCATATTAATCCCTATTCCCCCTCCTAATCCTTTCCCTGATCTACTCTCACCAAATTTCCTTCTGACTTAGTGTCTTCTTTTTAATATATCTTTCTTTCATTCATTCATTCTTTTTCTTTTGGTTTTTCAAGAGACAGGGGCTCACTTTGTAGACCATGCTGGCCTGGAACTTGGAGATCCACCTACCTCTGCCTTTAATCTGTGTTCAGATTAAAGGTGTGGGTCACTATGTCTAGTCCCTCTTTTTAATTTTTAAAATTTGAGACAAAGTCTCACTCTGCAGCACTGAGAAACACAAATACCCAGTCTGTATCTTTGTCGTTTACAAATAAAACTCAGTGTCATCATATGGACTATTCCTCAACTCCAGAAGCCTTCCCTAGAACCTTTGTCAGTCAGTTACTATCCCCAAGGTGGCTTTTCCACTTTAAATAGTGTAGCATATAGAAGATACAGCTGCTTTTATGCAGGGAGAAGGTTTGAGATAGACCCAGGTTATTATAAATGTTAGTGAATCATCTCTTTGCAATTGTATAATTTTATCTGATACAAGTTGTGTGAATATACATTTCTTATCTGTTGCTTTGTTGGTGGACAGTTGGCATGTTTTAGCTTTTAGGTATTATAAATGAAAATTAGGAATATTCTTGTATCAGTCTTCTTGTGGGCAGGGTTTCTCTGTGTAGCCCTGGCTGTCCTGGAACTCACTCTAGACCAGGCTGGACTCGAACTCAGAAATCTGCCTGCCTCTGCTTCCCAAGTGCTGGGATTAAAGGCATGCGCCACCACCGCCCGGCCAGGCATGCACTTCTTTTGGTAGGAGTTACTGGGTAATAACGTAGATGTATAGTTACATAAGAATCTGCCAAATCTAGACTTGTTTTCCTCCTGAAATAGTTGTCTAGTTTTTTTTTTTTTTTTTTTTAAACTTCTCTCATCAATAAATTTTTGATTTTTAAAGTTTGGGCCATTTCGATCTTTAAGTTTTTTCTACTCTGATGAATTCTTTTAATGTTTGAAGAATGTAATTCTTAGCCTACAAGTTCCTAGTGTGGGCCTTCCACACCTCTATAGACTCCTATCTCAGCAACTTTCCCTCTCTTATTTTATGTACTGATTGTTGATGTCTAGCAGGACTTATTTCTTGTCAATTCTTCAACCACAATCTATTCTGTTCCACTTCCCTTATTTTATATCAAGTCATAATTTGCTTCATTTGCCTCATAAAATTTTATTTTTTTAAAATTTATTTTTGTTTCGTGTGCATTAGTGTTTTGCCTATATGTATGTCTGTGTGAGGCTGTTGGATCCTGGACTTACGGACAGTTGTGGGCTGCCATGTGGTTGCGGGGAATTGACCCTGGGTCCTCTGGAAGAGCAGTCAGTGCTCTTGACCACTGAGCCATCCGTCTCTGCAGCCCCTAAAGTCTTATTCTTAAGTATAGGAACCCTTTAAGTCTATAATTGGAAGAGTTTTGGAGCTCCCGTTTATTCTAGGGCAGCGTTGTCATGACTTCCACGCTGGACTGTCTTTCTACCGTGGAGTCTAGTACTTTCCTCAAAGACACTTCAGTGAAGGTCTGATTTTTTTTTTTTTTTTTTTGTAATCTTTAAAATAGACTCTTAGCATTTAGAAAATCTGTACCTGAGAAAGTTTACATTCAAGTCGTTGTGTACCAAGTCATTTGCTAAGGTGTGCAGCAGCACTCTGAGGTGTTGTCTTCAGTTCCTTTGTGTCGCAAGGACAGATTGTTTTCCAGTGCATCTGAAAGCTCTCTTGCTGTTTTGTGCATGTCACAAGAATTGTACCTGTGCATTTGACTTGAATGTATTCATTAAAACATCTGTATGCATGGGTCAATTACTGCAGCATTCATGAGCAATGCTGACTCAAGTGCAGACTCTTATTAGGTATATTGAGCTGTATATATTCTAGTACTAATATAATATTTGTAGTAATAGTTATATGATTTATATTGTGAAAATACCATGATACAGACATCCATAAGCTGACAGTCCATGGAGGCTGAAGAGGTGGCTGGGGGCTAAGGGTGTGTACTGTTGTGATACACCTGAGTTCAAGTCCCAGCATCCATGTGGTGTGCTGTTTACCTTCAAGGTCATCTGCTCACATGTACACAGTACACATACCCCCAGCACAGACATATACATAACTAAAAATAATACAAACTTTTAAAGAAAATGTGAACTATGTTGACAGGAACACCCCAGTTCTCTGTGAGCTTTCTTTATCTTAACATGCCTTCTCAATATGGCCTTGCTTCTGATAGCATAGGAGGAGGAAGCTGCTGCTATTCCTTGTGACATCTAGGCTTGCAAGTTTAGAATTCACTTTCCCCTTTTTCTTTTCCTTTTTCTTTTCTTTTCTTTTTTTTTTAATTTTTTTAATTTTTTAATTTTTTTATTTTTATTTTTTTTGGTCACAGCCATGGTAAGACCAATCTAGATTGGAAAGGAAAGGGAAGAAACTTCCCTACCTCAGTGTCACATTTACTTTGAGACAGAGTCATACACTGGAGCTCAGGTTGACTTTGAACTCCCAGGCATTACCCTGCCTCTGCCCCTGAAGTTCTGCAGTTATAGGCATAAGCCATCACACTGACTCCACTCCCATCTTTTAGTGGCATAGAGGATACACCTATGTTGAGGAAAGAAATTGATATTCATTTTTGCATTTGACATTTTGACCCCTCAGTAAATAAATACCAGGATATTTGGGTCCCCATCCACTATGAAAGCATAATAGTCAGGCTTCAATTCCACGGAATTGGGAAGATCAAATGGGTGAGCGTACAGTATGGTAATATTAGGCCTACATGAATTTGTTGGTTTAAGACATAAACAGCCATGAGGCTTCTGTGAGGTGGGGTGGGCATAGGCCAAAACTCAGAATAACTTGTATCTGAATTTGATAGGAAAATGGAAGTCTATTGGTAACTGTAGTTTCTAAGTTTTATTTCATGAACGTAGCCAGGTTTGGGTAAGTAAGAAGACAAGAGTCAAATAAAAAAGTGAGATTGGCCTGCAGTGAAAACAGATCAGCTCACCCTTCAGTAGTCTGTGACTTTAGTTTCTGCAGACAGACCTCAGGTCCGAGGGTTTGCTGTCCCCATACCAGGGCAGGCCATTCTCTGCATCACTGTCTATCTGCATCAGCAGTAGTGGAGAGGCTCTGCTGACTCGCTGGCTGCTTAGGCCACGCCATGCCAGCCTACAATACATGGCTACTCCCTGTGGATCTCTGTGGAGCTGGAGACAAGCTGAGTGATAGGGTAAAGCTGATTCAACCCCACAGGAAAGCTAGACTGTGAGCTGAGACTGCAAGTCGCTAGCAGTGCTCTATGGCAGTCCCCGGACAGCACACACAACATTTACATTCAAAGGTAAGATCGGTTAGGTTTCCAGATAGTGAGCACAAATTATCTTAAACACTTTTAAATTATGTCTATATGTGCATGTCTGTGTGTGGACTTATATACAAAAGTGCAGTGTTAGTGGAGGCTAGAGCTAAAGGCAGTGTGAGCTACAGAATATGAATGCTGATAGCTGATTTTATATCTTCTGCAAGAGAGTTAGATGCTCTTAAACACTGAGCCATCTCTTTAGCTTGTTATCACTTGTTTTCTAGTGAGTATTTAGCACTTATAGTCTCTTTATTCTTTTCTTGGTATCCAATTTATATTCTAAAATATTGCCTACTTGTATATGTATTGGTAACATATCTTGGAATTCTGTTTGAATTCTATATAGATAGTCTTGACATGCATTTAAATAACTAAGGAATATAGTCTGCTGACATTTATTAATGTGAGTTTACTGATGTGATCATTATAATTTAGGCTAGCCCTATCTACGATGTGATTTTAAGTCATCATTATTGTCTATGTTTTTTGGCCAAGTTGTTATGGTTTAGAAGTTTGCTTACTTAGCTGGAATTAAGGTGTGGGTAAAATTCTTGTTACAGACATGCCAAGTACAAGTTGGGAAATGTTGCAGTAGTTTAAGATTTACTATCAGACTACTTCACTGTTTTGACTTGCTTACTTTTGAGATGTGTTTGAACATGAACAAATTAATAATTTTAAGTTCAGGAATGTGCTGTGTTTCATCTGTGAAGTCTCTTTAGAATAATCCGTAAAATTATGTAGAGAAGTCATGCCACTTGGATAGCAGATTTGAGAATAAGAGATTAAACTAGAATTTATTTTATAGACGTGTCTTTTAGTATGACACTGCTAACCCTTTACTAACGGACATGTAGACTCTCTATTGGAATGAAGTCTTGATGGCAGCTTTTAAGGGTCATTTGTTTTAGCCTCAGGAGAGCTTTTATTGAAGTCAGATGACATTTTGTGTAATTTCCTCCAAGAGACAAGGGTACTGAGATAAACCCTTAGCCGAGCTTAGCTCATCTCTGCAAGGTTACAGTGTTAGTACACTCTCAGCCACATCCACGTTCTTAATTCTTTTGTTCTCTCTCCTTTGTAATCCCCAAACTGGCCTTGGCCTTCTAATGGTTAAATATACTATTTTTTTCCCTTTCCTGTCTTCCTACCATCTCAGCACTAATATCTAATCTTGGTTTGTGTATACATTTTGATGTTCTTTTCTCTGGAGAGTGCTCTCTCACTCTCTGCCTCCCCATTGCTCTTTTCTACTTCTTACTTCCAAGTTATTCATGCCTTCTTAACACCGTATACTTGCGTTTGCTTTGCTCTTATTTTGTTGTATATTTGCTCACTGGAATAAATCTATAGCAGGGGAAACTAAATTTGTCTTGATTGTAATAGTATATTATAGGCTATTACATTTTCTCATAGGGATAAGTAAGTAAGTTCTGGAGGAACCGTGAGCTGGATGTGGCGGTGCACACCTGCAGTCACAGTACTTGGAAGCTGAGGCAGGAGTTTGTGTGTTGAGGCTTGTCTGGGTTACATGGCATGATACTGTCTCTGAAAACCAGAGCAAGCAAATATACACGAGAGAAAATGAAAATAAATAGCTGAATTTTTTTTCTGAGTAGTTGGAAATGTAAATAAAGATATATGAGTGTGTTATAGAGTTCTGTACTAGAAAGGTAAAGTATGCTGTACAACCTATAGAATAATGTTAAACATTAGAATAGGTGCTATATTTATATACTATTGCTATTTAATTCTGATATTTTTACACAATGTCTCTTCTGTTTAGCAGCTTACATTTGTATGATAGGAACCATGAGTACTGTTCTGTCCATGAAAGAGAATAGTTGTCTCTAGGTATTTGTAAGTAGGGAATACTTGTTCATTTCTTCAGCCATCTGTTTGATGGAAGTTCCATCTACAGGAGCTTCTGTTTCGAGGGTACACAGTAAAACTCAGAGGACAGATATCATTACTTCTCATGAACCGGAGTATGAGAATTATACCAAAACAGTACAGAAGGACAGGGAGGGAGGATGGAGAAGTAATCCTAAGGATGCTTGAAAACAGCATAGGGAATCATTTTACATTTGTCTAAAATTGCATATGATGCACATTTGAAGTATATATGTATATGTATGTATATGTATAATATATACCTTAAGTGAAGTTATTCCACTTGGCATAATAATACTTTCTCCAGGAGCCATAGATCATCTAACAAAAACTCTAGTATCATGCATGAGAAACTCCTTTTAAGTTTTTGGTCTAGGGTGTCTGAGAAACTCCCTAAACAATATAGGCTATTGTTGTTGCTGAGGACACCACTCTTCTGACACTGGATTAGGAGATTTTGAGCTTGAACTCATCTGACAGCCTCCTCTAAGGAGTACCCTTTAACATTCTAAAGGTGTTATACCAAGAGCCAGCAGTGACACCGATGAACTACACTGACCAGCATGCGAAAATAGTGATAGTCATTTCTTGATAGTAACTAGTAGTTGTCTAGTTGGACTTAAAGTCTAGTCTAACAGGAGAACAGTCATGCCTGATAGAAATAAACCTAGTTAGTTGTCTATGGTCACTGAGGTCATGGATCTTAGAAGAGAATCTACTGATGCCACTTTACTAAGTCAATATTATTCCTAACTGCATTCAAAATACTTATCTCTTAGAAAAAAAAAAGCTTCCTGTTGCAGCAGATGGAGAGCCATGGCTAGCCAAAATGCAGAGAGCATGTGCCCTTGAAGTATCCCAGTTGGTACATCTGCAGTACACCCTCTATACCTAAGCCTCAGGGAACATCAAGAAAGACAGGGTAGAAAGATTGTAGGAAGTGTGCAAAAGGCGCATCTTCTAGAGAGGACAAGGAAGCCATCTCCTGAAATCCCAACAGTATGGCTGCCTGAACAAGACCTGAACGATGACAACACAAATTGACATTCAGTGTGCTCAGGAAATCTCAACAGGCCTCGAACCTAGATGAGCACCACAGGTGATTAATAACTGTAAGTGGGAAAAATAGGTTTCCTCAGGAAAGAGTCCTTCCAGTGGTTATCCAGGTAGTCACTCCTAATGCATACCAGCCACCCTGAACAGACAGACTGTGCAGGGTGTACCCCTACCGCTCACCCCCTTCCCATGTGTGCTCCTTTATATTCCAGAACTTTCTTTAATGTTGAGAATTGCCTAGAGGTTTGTTGTTACTAATAGTTTTTCCTGAGTTTATAGTTACAGTAAACAACAGTATAGCTTGCAGTGGGTGGGTGGGCCAGTAGGTGGCCACGATCATGTTGAAACAAGAGCCAACAACAAGTTGTTGGGATTTTTCACTCCCTCTATTAAACTTTCTTCTTTGTTTTTCTTTAACGGTGAATGTCTTAGACTTCTTTATTTGCTGTTTGCTCCTCAGTGCGTATTTACATTCCTGTAAGCTGAGTTTATATTCTTTGCTTAGTTCTATGGTTCCAGAGTTGTATCATTTCTTGGTGAGCCAGCCTTTTAAATGGGGTCCTCCAAAGCCAGTGTCTGCCATTTAGGAAAGTATGGCCATAGCTTAGTGAAGTTGAAAGCGGTTTGGAGGGTGAGTTGGAAAGTTGACCAGTTGATCCACACCTACAGTTAGCTAAGAATAAGTTCTGGTGTTTTGTTGCTTAGTTATATAACTGTTGTTAATAATGCATATTTCAAAGTAGAAAAAGTAATTTTGCATATTTCACTATAAAAAAGGAAATAAAAGGTATAGATTAGGAAATAACAAATCTTTGTTGGCAGAGCCTGTGTAAAATATGGAAGAACAAACAAGACTCTTGGAACTTAGAAGAATTACAATAAGAATATGACATTAATATGGAAAAGTCAGTTTCTATGTAACCAGTGAACGAATAAATTCAGAAGTTGTAAAAACTTTTGGCTCACATACATATTCACATACATATTTAGAGTAGCTTTGATTCTAATTTCCCAAATATTCTTTTCAGTAAGTGAATAAACTGTAATGCTTCTAGACAATGACATTTATTTAGACATAAATGAGTGATTTTGATATCAAACAACATGGAGTAAATATATCTGTGGATATTACCAACTAAAAGAAGCCAGCTTGACAAGTTTATATGATTTCAACTGTGTGACATTCTAGAGACATTATTTTTGGAGATAGTTAAAAAAATTATCAATGCCTTGCTATGTCCTGGTAAGAAAAGAGTTTGGGTTGAGGGTACAAGAGGAGTTTTAGTGTACGATACTGTGAGAAGGATAGAGGTCCTTCGACATTTGCCATTAGCCACGAAACTAACAGCAAGACTGAACTTTGAGTGATAATGACAGTGTGTCGGGTGGGTGTCAGGGTGGCCTGTCAGTTTAAGCAAGCATACCAGTTTGGTGGGGATAAAGATAATAGGGAGCCGGGCGGTGGTGGTGCACGCCTTTAATCCCAGCACTTGGGAGGCAGAGGCAGGTGGATTTCTGAGTTTGAGGCCAGCCTGGTCTACAGAGTGAGTTCCAGGACAGCCAGGGCTACACAGAGAAACCCTGTCTCGAAAAACCAAAAAAAAAAAAAAAAAAAAA
>JADRCD010174906.1:0-24129 GCA_019843815.1 Montemys delectorum | reverse complement strand
AGAGAGAGAGAGAGAGAGAGAGAGAGAGAGAGAGAGAGAGAGAGAGAGAAAGAGAGAGAGCAAAGTGTGGTAAGGGAAGGAGTTTGAATCCAAGTATAATTGATTGAAGATAAGATAGGTTTGGGCAAAGTGGATATAGTTGTTGTAGAGCACAGCACCATTGAAAAGAAGACTTGCTTTGCACTGGGGCAGCAAGGTAATCACTGGGAAAGGAAGGCATCCCATTACTCTCTACAGACTCCAGGGCATAACAATGCTTTGAATGGATAGTGTCTAAAAACACAGAGTCTTCATTGTACCCTCCTGAAAAGTAACTGCTTAATTGAAGGGTTTCTCAAGACTCTGTTATGAATATAAAGAGAAACTGTAGAAAGTGGTGCAAAGAGACAAAGACTAAGTGTCAAACTGGAAGCAGAATTTGATTTTATCCATGTGATGCTGACATGGAAGATAGAGGTTATAGGGTCAAGGAAATTTGCACCAAGGATTCAGAAAGCCACTGAGACTTGCATGAATCTGTTGAATGGGTGTTGAAGAAGGCGCCTAAGTAGTGGGTGGAGAACCTAGAACATGGGAAAGCAACAATGATGGAATGTCTGCCAGGAAAGGGAAGCTCCAGGAACTGGCTTTCAAGTGGCCTTGCAGGCTGCAGACCACAGACTTGGAAGGAGGGACTACCCATGGCTAATATGGTACATATGATGCCATGATAAGACCCACTAATCAGACATAGCTACAGGGTTCTGAGTTTGTCCTGTTAGGTTTCAGGTCTTATTTAAGTCTAAATTTTCCTTTTTGTGTGCCTGTTCCTCTACTTTGGAATGAGAATGTGTATTCCATGACATTTTACACTGAAAGTACATAACTTGCCTATTGATTTTACAGTGTGTATAGTTAACAGATTACCTTGACTCTCAGTGAAGACTTTGAACTTAGCCTTCTAAACAATATTGAAACATTTAAAATTTAGGAGACTGCAGAAAATGAACTAAACACACTTTACATTTTAATTTAGCTATGAGCTTCTGAGGATCATGAGTAGAATAGTATGATTTAAAAGTGATGTCTTTGAATGTCTAGTTGGCAAGAGATGGACTTAGGATGTTTAATCTTCATTACTGACTTTAATGAGGACAAGAATCACTATCTAGGAGACACACTTGTGCACAAATATGTAAAGGTGCTTTAAGAGATGTTTAAGGGAAGAATGAAACCACACCATTCTCCAGGCCCAAAGAAGTCCAAGAGGAAAATGAGAAATCCTGGTGAACAAAGCACTCATTTCTTTCTGTTTCTCAACTGCATACACAACGTAACAAGATGCCTTATCCTTCTGCTGCCTGCCCCAGTGGTCTATACTCCCTTAAAACATGAATCAAAACAAATGTTCTCTCCCTGAAATTGTTTCTGTTTAGGGACATGTTCAGAATAATGAAAGCCAAATATTCTACTATGATACTTACACCCAGTATCTTATGGTATTGCCATAAACATTTAGTTCTGAGAAGCAATTATTATTGACTTCCTTCCTTCCTTCCTTCCTTTCTTTCTTTCTTTCTTTCTTTCTTTCTTTCTTTCTTTCTTTCTTTCTTTCTTTCTTTCTTTCTTTCTTTCTTTCTTTCTTTCGAAACAGTAAAACTGAAAAGGAGAGAAATTAAGTTTCTTGCCCTTAGTACTTGGTAACTGGCAGAGCAAAGATTGGAACCCAAGATAATCTGGTAGGAAGCCATCTTCTCAATTGCTTCATGCCCCTCCCTTTCTAAATGATAAACCACACTCAAGGTGTGACCAATCCTGAACAGCCTCTGGTTTTTGTTTCTATTCAGGTGAAGTTTTTATATTATTTTAGCAAGGCTGTATGTATTCCTATTACTCAGAGGTCTGTGTTAGTACCTTCAAACACCAGCTGAAACTAATTCCCAAGAGACAGTTTCTATTTGTTTGAATAAAGGTGTGGCTATTGAGAATGGGAATACAAAGAAGGGCATTTTGTATATGCTAGCTTAGGTGTCTGGCAATTGGTCCCTAAGATGATGAGAATCTCCAGAGTCATAGCAATGGGAATAACACAATGTTGAACCGTTGGGTCCAAAAATTGCTACGGATTTTGGGTATGTAGGAAACAGAAAAGAATGATACCTTTCAAATGCATGATTCAAGATGTTCTTGAGCTACAGGAAACTGAGCTCCATAAAGACTAAAGATGACTCTAGGAAATGAATAAGTCTAACATGCTGTTAAAGTCATCAACAAAATGAATGCCCAACACCAAAGAGCCATAGACTTTTCAAAAATCAAGATACTATTACAGTCAAGACTGTTGTGAAAATAACAGCTGTTATTATAAAGAAATGAATACTGTTGGAATAGAAAAAAATAGAGTTTAGGAGTCAATTTGTGGGACAGAGGTAATCAAGGCTTGGATTGCTGGAGATCAGCTGTGTAACTGTGAAGATATTTACAGTTGCATCAGTGCTGTAAGAGACAGCTGGCCAATTGTTAAAGGGGTGGGACTTGGAGCAGAGAGTAATTGGGTGTACTAGGCAATTAACACTACGTCAGACACTGTGATAATTTCTTTCCAGACATCATCATTTGTTTTCCACAACAATCATATTGTACTTGAGACTATGATATCTGAATGCAGCATCCCTAAAGTAATAGATAGGCAAACCACGATTAAAAGAAGGCAATTACTTAAAAAATGCCACATGGCTGGTCCACACTAGAGGCTGGAGATGAAGTCAGACTTTGTATTAATCGTACTGCCCAGACCTCTTTGACAGTACCAGGACTCAGAACTCCTAACATGGAGGAAAATCTCTACTGTAAGAAACTAAATTACTTAGTATAAATGCTGACAAGATGGGCAGAATAGAAAGGTAGAATGTCAATAAGAATGTACAAAAAACTGAGGAGCATTCTCTTTTTTGTTTTTGTTTACTTTTAATTGTTATTTTTTTTTAAAGTTATTTATTTTAAACTCCAGGTTTTATTCCCTTCCCAATCCACCCTCCTACTGTTCTATATCCCATACCTCCTCCCCGGCCCCCTGTCTCCATGAGGATGTCCCTACCCCACCCCACCCAACCCCACCTGACCTCTAAACTCCCTGGGGCCTCCAGTTTCTTGAGGGTTAGGTGCATCTTCTCTGACTAAACCCTGACCCAGAAGTCCTCTGCTGTCCATGTGTTGGGGGCCTCCTATCAGCTGGTGTGTGCTTCCTGGTTGTTGTTCCAGTGTCTGAGAGATCTCAGGGCTCCAGGTTAATTAACACTGCTGGTTCTTCTACAGGGCCACCTTCCTCCTCAGCTAATTCCAGCTTTACCCTAATTCAATCACAAGCATCAGCAGCTTCTGTCCATTGGTCAGGTGCAAATATCTGCATCTGCCTCTTTCAGCTGCTTGTTGGGTCTTTTGGAGGGCAATTATGATAGGTCCTCTTTTGTGAGTACTTCATAGCCTCAGTAATAGTGTCAGGTCTTGGGGCCTCCCCTTGAGCTGGATCCCACTTTGGGCCTGTTACTGGATCTTCTTTTCCTCAGGCTCCTCTCCCCATTTCCATCCCTGAAGTTCTTTCAGACAGAAACAATTATGGGTCAGAGTTGTGACTGTGGGATGGCAACCCCATCCCTCACTTGATGCCCTGTCTTTCTTCGGGAGGTAGGCTCTATAAGTTCCCTCTCCCCAATGTACGGCATTTTATCTAAGGTCCTAGAAGAGTTTTTCTTTTTAAAATTCTATCTCGTCTCTGTCTCTCTCTGTCTCTCTCTGTCTCTGTCTCTGCCTCTCTCTCTCTCTCTCTCTCTCTCTCTCTCTCTCTCTCTCTCTCTCTCTCTCTCTCTGTGTGTGTGTGTGTGTGTGTGTGTGTGTGTGTGTGTGTACATGTGTACATGTGCCCTTTAACTAATGTCAACATGCCTGCATGTGTAGGTCACAGGGAAACCTTGGGAGTTACCTCTTAGATTGTATCCACTAATTTTTAAACATTTATTTTCCTGTGCCTGTGTATACATATATGCTTGTGTGTGGGCATGCATGTGTCACAGTATATTTGGTGAGATCAGAGAAGAATTTTTGCTAATCACTTCTCTTCTACGATGTGGCTTCTCTTTTATCCACTGCATGATCCAGCTGAATGCTATTTTGTTGTTATTATTTTGAGAAAGGTCTTCCACTGGCCTGGAATTTACCAAGTAGGCTGTCCTAGCTAACCAGAAGTCTCAGGGATTTCCCTGCCTCTACTTTGGTAGCATCACAGTTGCAATTGATGCCAAGCTCTTCTCTCTCATATGTATCCTGGGATCTAACTTGTTTCCTTATTCTTGTTATGCAGATTACCAAGTGAGTTATTTCATTAGTCCAAAATTGAATATACCTTTCAAATGTACTGAGGTGTCAGTTTCAGATCACAGACTTCCTAGGTGTCCCAGTGAATTTCATGTGCATAGAATACTAAAGAACAAAGATGTTCAGTAACAAAATGAAGCTTGATTACTCACTCCATTTCAGCTCAGTAGGCTGAACCTTGTTAAGTAAAGTAACTCAGATTCGTGGTCACATCCATCTCAAAAGACAGAAATAGAATTTGAAGCCAGACCATTCCATATGAAGTCCTGGTCAGAGCCTTCATTCTATAGACATCTGTGTCCTCAGTTGTTTGGGGATAACCTTCTTGGGGACAGTCCTATGGTGTGGAGGAAGATATTGACAAATTTATTGGACATATACTCAAGAGGTTCCACTAAGAACAGCTGTAGTCTGGGACACTCACAGCACTAAGAAACAGAAGACGAAGAACTGTGCTTAGCTGTGCATTCACCCTGGCTACAAGTTGAGAGCACATTGTTCACATTTTGTAAGAACATACAAAATGTTCAAGCAAATATCACCACATTATTGGACTAGTGAGCTATTGATTCTCATTCCTGGGCTTTCTGGCTTGATTCACCACCATGTTGCTTCAATTTATTTCTGTGTGTTTGGGTGGGGGATTAATAGCAGAAAACATCAAATTGTTTTGAACAAATAATTTCATCTTTAAATTCTTCAAAGAACTATCGACATTGAAGGTGCTCTAAAGCATAATGATGTCAGGTCATTTTCTCAAGCCATAGGAAGGCAGACAGTTCTCATCCACGTGTCACAGCACTTATGTTCCAGTACTTCCACTAGGCAACAGTGTTTGTTTAGTCATTTGTTAGCATTGAACCTGGAGTATATTCTGTCAATTGGTCTAAACCTAGTCTTAGAGTATTTTATTTTGCGAGCATTAAATAACAGGACCAGAGTGAGTCTTTTTGTGTATGTGCCTTATGCCCAAGAGCAATGTCAAATAAATAACTTGTGCCAGTGCTTCACAGTCTATTCTTTATAGCATTAAAATATTTACTTTATCCCCTTGAATTTCCAAATAAGAAAAAACAGCCTGTACCTTATTATAAACAATAGCAATTTCTTCTCTTATCTAGAAATGCATGCTGTGCCCTGAGTTAGATGACCTGAAACTTTAAAGGCAAAGATGTGTTTTTGCTGCTCAAGTTTTGCAGCCAAATCACAATACACTCTGAAAACTTATACACATTGTCATTTTCAAAACTAGCCTTTGCTCTGGTATTCAAATAACTAAAAGGTTTGTATGAGGACAGTGTCAAGTTGTCTTGCGATGGTCCCCATCTTGGTCTGCTATGTCATCATCTTCCATTAGCAAGCTATGGACACTGGCAGGTTTCAGAACAGTCACTTCATGGAAAATAAAATGTGAGTCAGAAGGCAGCAAATTTTCAGAAACATTTGGACATGATGTTCTCTCTCAGGCATAGCTGTGGCATTTCCACAGGGCCGGTCTCCTCTATTGGCTGCCAGGGGCATTGTGGGAAGATAACTAGTACTCACAGTTTCTTAAGCACAATTTGAAAAAATGACTACATATCCTGGATAACAATGATTTTACTCAACAAAACAACAGTGGTTTAGAGAGTGATAAGATTCTGGATAAATGTCCTGTACATGTACTCCTCTAGCAATGAGAAATTTTTAACCCCTGCTTGGTCTGGCACAGTACAATTCAATGCGAAGCTCCCCCACCTCATTACAAGCAGAAATGTTAGTGTAGGCCCAGACTCACATATAGAGTTGTGTTGGTTAGATTTTTGTCAACTTGACACAAATTAAGATTATCTGGAAAGAGAGAGCCTCATGTGAGAAAATGCCCCAACAGATTGGCCTGTAGGAAAATCTATAAATATTTTTTTGATTAATAATTAATGTCGAGGGTCCAGCCTGCTGTGGTCAATGCCATTCCTTGTCAGGTGGCTCTGGGAGATATAAATAGCAGGTCAGGGAAGCCATAAAGACCAAGCATGTTCCTCTATTGGTTTCTGTTTTTATTCCTGCCTCCGGGTTCCTGACCTATTTAAGTTCCTGCTTTGGCTTCCTTTAGTGACCAAACTTGATAAGGATGTGAAAGCTAAATAAATCCTTTTCAAGGATCCAAGGAAAATTTTAGATCAGTATTTTATCACAGCAACGGAAAGCAATCTACAACAGAAGTTTAGGATAACTCCATAGTGGGTTCTAGTGATGGAGCCTAAAATAGGTCAGGGCTAGTTATATCTCAAGCAAGGGTTAAGTTTTTCAGCCAAGAGAGGTATCAAAAAGTATATACTGTATAGAATTCTGGGAAATAAAGTCAAAATCATTGAATTGCACTTTTACTTGCCCAAAGAAAATCTTCACATTAATAACAACTAAAATTCATTTTACTGATGAGGTGCTGAGGTGAAAGAAGTTTGCCTGGGGTCCTACAGTTAGAGCTTCCAGCAAATACTGTGGAGTAGCAATGTCAGACCCATTGACTTGTAAGATCTCATTCATGGTTCCTCACTTCTCTGATTGATTCTTAAATTCTGTTTCCCTAGAATTGGAATAGCTATCTTTTCTCATGAAAGTGTTTTTTGCTTTATGTCTTTATGACCTAATGGCTTTCCTCTGACTTGAAAATCATGGAGGAATGTTGTTGGGGGATCTACAGGCAAGGAAGCTGGTCTACAGCTGAAGGACTTTCCTGAAGATTGATAAAGTAGGGCCTCCTCTACATGTTTTTAATGCAAATTCCATGCAAAGCTCACCCTTCTGTCTTTAAAAAGTTCAAAAGTAGAAGCAGTACATACTTTGATGCCAGACAGGAAGGTAAAGAGGAAATGCCCCTCAGCTTTGTTCTTCTCAGCAACTGAGAAGACTAAGTTCTGGCAAAAGAAAATCCGTAGGGTACTATAAGAGTCAAGCCATTATTGTGTCTTGGTAATCTAGAGAGTTTCTGGTTTAAGAAATATAACATGAGGATAACTGACCTAACAGAGAAAATATTTCTCATTATGTTGCTTTGACGGTCTTGGCCACAGAGGTATGAAAAAGTCAAAGCAGTAAAACAACCAACTAATTGTCTATTTAAAAATTTGAATTCCATAAACTTGTAGAAGATAACATATGGGAATGTGTGTGTATGTGTGTGTGTGTATATATATGCATGTATGTATGTATGTATGTATGTATGTATGTGAACATATGTAGGGGATGTGCACACACATGCATGTAGAAGCCAGAGGTTGCTGTTGGGTGTCTTTCTTTATCATGCCCACCTTACTTTTGGAGATAGGGTCTGTCAATGGATGTAGATATCAATAATTTGGCAAGATTTAACTGGCCAGCAAGTCCCAGAGCTTCTTGTCTCCACCTCCTCAACTATGGTATTACAAGCATACACTTGTATGCTTGGTTTTATATATGAGGGCTATGGATCCGAACTCTGATCATCATCACTGAGCCATCTGACATACCAAATCCCTTCAAGTTTAACATTCTTGAGTACAACCAGAAAGAAAAGAAAAACTGCTGATATATCCATATATTTTTCTTAAAAATGCTTTAAAATAAAAGTATCATAGAATAGTCACTAAGAGTTTGAACTTCAAATTTGCCTTTCTTTAAATCTGGAGCACCTTTTATCTCTCTAGCTAGAGCTACAGGGCTTGCACCCAGGGCCTTATCTTTAAGCCTTGGGTTACCTATGTGAAAATTAGAAATGAGATAGTACTACCAGACTTTTAGAATTTCTATGGGATTAAATGAGAATCATCTTGAAAAGGTGTCCAGTAAGTACTCTATAAATGTAAGCCTCTGATAGACTACTGTTAACATATGCCTTCTTTAAGACTAATTATTTGTTTCTTGGTTCTTATTATGTCTTTTAGTAAAAGTAGAATTTTTTTCATTCTTGTTCATTGGCTGGTAGGATAACTGTATAAGCAACAGCAGAAAAGGATTAAATTCAAATATAAGAAATTTTATTACAAGAGAAAACAAGAGTAGATCTGAATAATCCAGGAAAGCACCAATGGTATTCCATATCTCCTCACCCAAAACAGCAAAAAGTTGCCATTCATGTTACCTAGCTCTCTCTGTAGCATTAATATAGAGAGATTTTAACATCTAACCATGTTTGGCATTCTTTGCCCAGTGCTGAACATGATCATATATCCTGCTTTAATTCTAGAGAGTATTCATCAATTCTCTCCCACAAGGATTATTTGGAATTGTACAATAGAATTTATCCTTCAGAGTCTTTTATGTTTTCAATTCTTTCTCTTCTCTTTAACTTACTTTAGGAAGTGTCTAGTTCCCATGATGTAATTCATAAAGTCACTCCTTGATATTCTCTTTTTTGGAAATAAACCATTATTTATTTTTTCTACTAAGATTTTTAAAAATCAAAATTATTATATATTTTTAATTCTAATAATTTAAATTGGCTTTCTTTTGTATAGGCACATTCTTATATCACTATATACTGCTACTTTACAAACTCTTGTTATTTATATTTTAAATTGTTTTCTACATATAGGATTGGAGACTAAATTCAGGGACAATGCATTATAAGTTATACATTAAACCACTGAACTACACTTTCAGCTCCCTACTCATATTTATGCATGTGTTTGTATGCACTTACATATATATTACTTGTGGGAGAGTATGTGTGTGTATAAGGTGTGTGTGTGTATGTGTGATGTACGCACTTGAGTATATGTATATATTCAAAAGTCAGAGCAGAATATCAGATGTTTTTATTTATCATTCTCCTTTCTATTGCCTTAAGAGAGAATCTCTTATGGAATGAGAAGTTTGATATTTTGACTAAGCTGGTGACCAACAAGGTTCTGTGATTTTGTGTGTATGAAGATTTAAGAATATGTTCTTAAGATTCCTCCTCATTAGTAGCACCCCATGGCAATTAAGGCAACATGGCATGCTAATATACACAGATACACATGGAATGGAGCTAATATACACATGGAATGGAGATAATATACACATGGAATGGAGATAATATACACAGATACACATGGAATGGAGCTAATATACACATGGAATGGAGATAATATACATAGATGCACATGGAATGGAAGACCGGTGTGGAAGATAAGGGAGAGCAAAGGTTGGGAAACAGAAGTATGGAGTTGATAAAGACTTCATAGGATGCTATCATTCTGTGTCTCAATTTGGAATTTAATTTATTCAGAGATAAATTTTAAAGACTTATGAAAATATCCCAAAGCCATAATAAATGACTGTTCTTTAAACTCAAATGCAACTGTTTTCAGTTTGTCTTCATTCCCTTTGCTTAACAAAACAACCTAAGACTTAGTCCCACTCTCAATACCTGTGATAACAAGGAACAGAGGGATCAATACCTGTGATAACAAGGAACAGGAGGATGAATACTGGGTAACAAGGCCTACAAATGCAAAGGGAAAGCAGGTGAGATGGCCATTTCTGGAATTGACCATCAATTTCCTCCAAACCCCATATTGTCAAATTGAATATTTTTGAAATTAGAACAGTTTGTGATGAATTCATTGAAATGGAGCTTTTATCTTTAAAATCTTTTCTTATGTCAAAGGTTTGTCTTTCAATTCACTAGTTGGAATTAAAGGAATCTAATCTTGTAATATAATTGTGAATACTGTAAATGAAAGACCGCCGGAGCTAGGGAGACCCTCACTCAAGCCTCGGGATAACGCGACCACCCAATAACTCACGAGAGACTGATCTTGATGCAACAGCATGAGGTTTATTCAGGGGGAGGAGGGGAAGCCAGATCTGGGGTCAAACACGTAACCTAGCAGGCCAGAGGAGTTTGACCCCAAGCACAAGGAGTAAGGAGTATTTAAAGGGAAAAACCACAAACTAGGGGGAGTGAGGGGGAATTCCAACCCAAGGTATTCAGTCAGTTAGGGAGGGGAACATCTTCATTTTAGGAATGCAATCTTCATCTACCTGTCTGCAGGGTGGAGAGCCACATGAACCAGTTGACCTTCATTCCTAGTTCTGCCCTCTTTGTGGATCAGTCAGGAGGGACAGGTCTCAGGAACCAGAGCCCTGAGGCTCTGAGTTAGCCAAGTTCCTGGAATCCAGAGCTCTCAACCACCTGACCTGCATTCTTAGTTCTGCTTAGTCTGCTAGGGTCATAAAAACTTATTTTTATATCTTTCAAACTTTTCATAAAAACAAGCATAAAAACAAAATGACAACGATAATCTAGTGGTGGTGCATGCCTTTAATCCCAGCACTTGGGAGGCAAAGAGAGGCAGATTTCTGAGTTTGAGGTCAACCTGGTCTATAGAGTGAGTTCCAGGACAGCCAGGGCTACACACAGAAACCCTGTCTTGAAAAACCAGAAAGAAAAAAGAAAGAAAGAAAGAAAAACCAGTCTCCTCACTGAAATGGGCAAACAATGTTACCCAATCAAGCCAGCAAAAGTCTGAGTGTGGTCAAAGCCAGAAGAAAATGAAATTACAGAACTTGAACTCTTTAGAGAAAAATAGCCTTTTTCTAGTTCCCAAGGGTCTGCCTATATGAAAACTTTGACTCTTCTAGCTGAAGCAAGTTTTCTAATAAACCAGTACAACCAACTTTATGAGCTTTAATCTGTCCTGCTAAAGGGGCCTTAATTGGTGGAGAAAAAACTAAAAGGGGACTTGTGAGTGTTTTTAATCAAAATTGAGGGGTCTCTGGGAAAGATTTTTCCCTTGAAGCTAAGAAAACATTTGAAGAGACTTTCCAAATAGACAACCCCAGATAAAAGGCTACAAAACAGACTTACGACTCGGTTATAAATTCTCATCCGTTAATGCCATAGCAGGACTTGAGGTGAGTGATGAGAAGCCTGGGACTTTTCATAAACAAGGCCAGGCACTCCTCATGTAGAATATTTCCAGATGGTGGGCTACCTTACTCTGCTAGTAACAAGCTAACTTTATTCTAGTCAGTAAACCTGCCAGGACCCTTGGGGGAAATGATAAAGTCTTTGAAAGCATTTGTCATTCAGTAAATTCCTTCTAATGTTATGACCTCATAATTTAATTGTTATTTGGGGAGAGAAGCTAGAAACAGGCCTAAAATAAAATTCATCAAAAAATCATAATCTGTAGTTAAGAACATACAATGGTTTAAACAGAGGATCAATTACAAAATAAATCTTAAAGGAGAGTAGTACTTGTGAAACTAAAAATTGATGGTCCTATTCATTCCTATACTCTAAGTAGATGTTTATTTGGGGCCTCCAAACTATATTTTAATAATTTAAATTAAATTTAAGCTTAAATTTGTTAATGTGACTTATTTTGTGCCCTATTGGTACTGTAAGACTCTGGCGAGCCTTAGCTTACCAGGGACTCCCTAAGTGAATGATGCAGAGCCAGGAATTGATGAAAAAAACCAGAGAATTTGTTGTTTGTTTGGTGGAGGACATTCTGGCTATGGTATGCATATTGCTCATTGTTTTTAAGCCAGAACTACAATGAGAGAGAGCAAAAGTAGAGTAGAAGAATACAAAGAATATGTAATTCGGTGAGGAAAACAAGTATGTAGATGATGTCGTAAGGCCCTACCCATAGAAGTCTCTATCTTGTGAAAATCCAAATGCATTGGAATGGAAAGTACCCACACTGAGAATGCCACTGAAAATGTTCTCTGTTCCACAAAGGCAACCCCCTAGGGAAATGTTTCTCCAAGCTTAGCTCACAGAAGCTGATGCAACTGTGGTCCATGGGAAACAGACTCTATCCTGAGCTGGCAGCAGAACTTGGCAGTACCATTCACATAGTCCTAGTTTTATAGGCATGAAATATACAAGATTGAGGGAGTCATGCAGTATTGTTGAGGGGGAATCATAGAGTTCTATATCATGTTTCCAGAAAGCCATTGTAGCCAGACAATGTGTGTATGTTTGTAGTCTCTACTAGGAGTACCAAGGGGAGGCCAGTATATGAAACTGTGAATGGTGAGTCTGGCATGGCCTTGGGGAGGGTGGGGGTAGGGGTACAAAATGACACGCTTCCCTGCCCCTGGGAACAAGCCAGTAGATGTGAGCTTCCACAAGTGTTGATTGCTGCCATGGGCATAAGCCTTGTTTGTATAATAATGTACATATTTTACATTCCTCCTATAAGGAATGTCCTTCCTGATAAGGTTAGTGACTCTAGGATAACTAGACAGGACCAGTCCAGGAAGCGAAGGTGTGGCTGATGTCTCAGCAAAATGGTAAACACTGGGACCTTCAGGACAGCCTTTAAGGCTGTGGAAAAAAAAAACTCTAAAAATATGAGTTTCAAAATATATAATTTCTCACCTATACAAAAAACAAAGATGCAATGTGAATTTGAGGGGCTTTATGAATCTAAAGGAACAGAGGCAGCTGCATTAATGAGCAGCTTGTCAGAAAGATACAAAGACAGGCAGATACAAATGTAAGCAGATTTCTGAGTTCAAGGTCAGCCTAGGACACAGTGAGTCCATGCCCAAGTGTGGTAGAAAAGTTAAGTTCAGAACTGGGTCCCACTCAGCTAGTTTATCCTCTGTATTTAACAGAGTCGGGAAGATTTCTGAATTCTTTTGCAATATTAAAAGAACATTTGTACTTGCTGTCTCCTAAGAATTAAGGGCCTGGTATAACAGGATTCTAATTTGTATGATAATCAAAAAGAAACCTGAAGTAAATGACTGGATTGATATGTAAAATAAAAGACTGGGCTTATGATCTGCAGGAGATGATCTGCCCAGAGAATTTTTTAGAATTGCAAGAGAAATCTGCTTAGAGAACTATGTCCAGCAGAACATAGAGAACTGTTTGGAGATCTCCAGAGAAAGCAGATCA
Organism: Montemys delectorum; assembly: GCA_019843815.1. Classification (NCBI taxonomy): domain Eukaryota; kingdom Metazoa; phylum Chordata; class Mammalia; order Rodentia; family Muridae; genus Montemys; species Montemys delectorum. The sequence goes on along the minus strand of JADRCD010174906.1, from coordinate 10,913 downwards.
GAGAAAGAAAGAAAGCATTAACAGAGAGAAGACAGGCTGGAAAGCTATCTCCAGCAGAACATAGGCTGCCGGCTTGTATCCACAATTTGACTTCGAGTCCTTTGCTTTTGCTGCTTTCAGATACCTGTACTCTTAGAACACCTCTCCAACCCAAGGCCATTTCTTTGAATGTAAAGATGAAGCATACGTTGTAATGGAGACCTCCAAGACGTTGGAGATGGTAGAACCATGGGATTCCTGTTGAAGAAAGCTGAATATAAGGAGAAGAGCCTACACAAGAGAGAGGTTCTGTATGCTGCATTAGCAGAGCTGGGAAAAGGGACTACCCAATCCCTTTGAGACTAGGTCATTTTGTCACAAGCCTCAGACACTGGACACAGCTGAAGGATCTGACATTTGCCCTGCTAGGTTTCGATCTTTCTTTGATCTAAACATGTCAAGCATTCCTTTTGGAATGGGAATGTTTATTCTGTGATGTTCCAGATTGGAAATATATATTTCCCTTTTTATTTTGTAGAGGCTTACAATTAAGACCTTGCCTGGGTCTCAAAAGAGACTTAGACTTTTGGCTTTTAAACAAGTTTGGAATTGTTAAAGACTGGGAAGATTTTAAAATTGATTTGAATACATTTTGTATTATAAGATGGTCAGAATGCTGAGCCCCAAATTCAGATATTGAGCTGTCTATGAGACATTGAGACATTTCAGATTCCACATATCCAAACCAAATTTGTTTTACCCATTTGACCTTTTACAATTTGTCTTTATTCTTTATTAAATGGATTCCTTCCTTGTAGTCTGCACATGTTTCCCGCCAGCAAGAACACGTGGACACACAGGATCCTTCTGCAGCAACTGTTTATTGCATCTTCAAGAGGGCGACCCCAGACCCCGAAAAGGCATTGCTTATATATGCCCTGGAGCAGCATGTTCATTCTGATTGGCTGTTTGCTCAGGAGCGCAATACGCCCAGGGATGGGCCGTGACTTGGCGTTCTCTGGCCCTTAGCACATGCGCAGATGGGCTGAGACTTGGTGCGCTCTGGCCCTAGGCACATGCGCAATTCACCTGTAAACTTGGGAGAGCACCGGATGTCAGCGCCATCTGCTGGCTATCACCGCTCACCGCGGCTCTCTACACTTCCTCAATATAGTTTTTTTACATTTACTATTTTACTTAACTATCCATCAAGACACCCAAGTCAGAAACCTTAGAGTTGCTTCAGTGCTTCTCTCAATCAGACATTACAAAGAATGAGAGTTACACCAATGAGAGTTTTCTTTTGCTTATATTTACCAAGTATTTACTATATGTTAGGCACTCATAAGATATATACATTTTGGTGCACTTAATTTTTATGATAATCTTATAAGTATTATTTTAGGAACCCTTAAAAGTATCATTATACTCTTCTCTTAAAATGGAAGTAAATGGAAGCATAGACTAGTTGCTCCTTATAATAATCAACAAGTGAGTCATGTTGTCATAGTCTAAATCCTGACAAGGTAGGCTCTAGGACAGTGGTTTTCAACCTGTGGGTTACTACCTCTTTACCCAACTTCTATCTCCAAAACTATTTACATTACAATTCATAACTGGCAGTATTAGTTATGAAGTACCAACAAAATAAATGTATGGCTGGGAGTCACTACAACATGAGGAACTATATTAAAGGGTCACAGCTTTGGAAAGCTTAAGAACCATTGCTTTAGAACATGAAGCTCATTTTCAAACACAAGGGTATTTAACAGTCTTATCCACTGTACTAACTAATTATCAGGACCTATACAACTTGAGTCCTCAGCCTTTTCCTTGCTGTAGACTACTCTACAGTGTCTCAGTACTTGCTGGCTTATTCATCCACTAAGGCTAGATTCTAAGTTTCATGAAGATCAGAATAAGTATAGCTTATTCACTACTGTGCTTGGAACTCAGCACAATGGTTAGCACTTAGAATGACCTCAGTGTTTTCTAAAAAAAAAAATGTATGACATATTTTATATCATGTTAATAAAGGTAGATATCCATATCATTTATACTGCAACAGGTAGACAGCCATATCATTTAGGCTACAAATAGAACATTTTTGACATGGAAATAGAGAACTGCCAGAAATTACTTTCAGTAAACTATTCTAACTATAATTAGGACCTATACACCTTTTAACAACTGGGACACCAAGTGTATGAGGTTGTCTTTTCACCATGCTATACTGTCTTCTTCTGGCATTATAGCAATTTAAATCATTTAAACTGAAGTTCCTAGACCCTATACCAGTAGGATTTAGAGTAAGGCAACATAAATTAGTTATGTGAGATTTCAGAAGCAAAAGAAGATGGAAAGAATGTTGATCTCCTTGAGGTGATAAACAATGCCATGGACTTGCAGGCCCCAGGTGGGAGCTTCTGCCAATACTGCTTAAGTATCATCTTGCACACCACTTAGCATAGCACAATCATGCATCTGTAGTCTTGGCTGATTATTTCGTATAGTTCCTGTGCTTCATGGCTTTTTGAACATAGGTAGTCACATGTATGACCTGTTCTCTGAGGCTTTCCAGCATTTTTATAAGGATTTGTAAGGTGACGTATCATAGCTGCTTCAATAGTCAGAACTTTCAAAGCTCTATTTTATTTCAATAAAGTTGACTTTTTCTCATGCAAAACCCAGTATAGGATGGGTGTTTCCATTACATCATCATTCATTCATACTCCAGTCAACACTCCTCCATTCCTTTATTTTATGTATTAACATACAACTCACAAAATTGTTTCCAAGGGTTTTGAGGCTTAGAAGAGGTATATAGCCCTAGCTAGTCTGGTCCTAGGACGTCCCACTTCACCTACCTCATGGTTTGGGATCACTATGAGCCCTCAAACTAACAGAAAGAGAAAATGAGAGAAAAATAGAATGTTTACTAACCATTGATAATTTATTTTATGGGGCTTTGATTACCTAAACTAGACACCCCCATGCTTGAAACAGCAAAGATAGTTTATATTGTTCTTATTGACTCACTTTAGATAATAATTCTATAACCTAAGCATAATTGTAAAAAAGATATACATTATCTATGTTTATATATTTAAGTGTATAAATTAAGTGTTTTATTGCTGGCTTGAAAAAGTATGACCCCCATAGGCTCATGTGTTTGAATACTTGGGAGTGGCACTTAAAGTGGAAACTTAAGGGTTCTTTGGAGAGTCAGTTGTGTTAGGTGGTGGCACACGAAGGAGTGTTTTTCTGAAGTGGACACAGATAGGCAGACTCATGAATGAATGTTTCACTGAATCAGACGCAGGAGAGAGGATGTTTTACTAAAGCAAACACATGAAATGACACATAATGAAGGATTCTTTGCTAACAATACACATGTATTGGTCCACCTTACATTGTGTAGCTGAACTTCATTTGTTGAAGACTCAGGCTGATTAGATCCATGTGCTAAGACAAAACCCATGCTGAGGCAAGGCACATGGAGGACATGAAATGTTTGGAAGGTATAAATAGGACTGGCCAGAGTGATTGAGACAGAACCTGGCTTGCTGGTACAGCTATCTGTGTAACACAGTGGAAAACTTCTCCTGGTGTTCCTGCTGGTCCCTCCTGCTGACATGAGCTGAGGCTTAGGCCTTGCTGTCTCTGATAGGTTGTGCCACTGCTATTGCTAACCCAGTTCTACCAAACTGGATTGGTGGTGTATCCATGAAATGTTTTCTGGTGGATTGAGCTGCTGCTACCTGCTAATGTCTGAACTGAACTGCAGATTTCCAGACAATACAGACAGGAATTGGTCCAAAGAACCTTTCTAAGCAGATCTACTTCCCCCATATGCTTTCTTTTCCATCACTCCTGGATGGAATGATGGAAGGGAGGTAAAGCATTTAAGAACCATAATTAAAAATAAGAATTGAAAAATTAAAGTTACAGGCTCTATTAGGAAGTAGGGCCTTGAAGGAGACAGTGTGTCATTGTGGAGGCAGGCTTTGAAGTCTACAATATGCTCAAACCATGCCCAGTGAGATAGTCTCACCCTGCTGCCTTATGACCAGGATGTGGAACTCTTGGCTCCTCCAGTACCATGTGTGCCTTCATGCTATCATGCTTTCTACCATGATACACTCTGAAAATGTAAGCCAGCCTCAAATTGTTTTTTTTTTTATAAGAGTTGTTGTAGTCATGGTGTCTCTTCACAGCAATACAACCCAAACTAAGAAAATTTCATATGAACAAATATTATTTTATATAATTTTGACATATAGCTTAGTGTTTGGCTTACCTACTGACCAATATTATTTGAATTAACAAATGTGAGAGTAAAGTCTTAAGTAGTATTATTGCTTTTAACAACAAGAGAAAAACAAAATTTTGTTGGTATAGGATCCATTTGTGAAAAAAATTAATTTTTGTTTTAAAATATAACTACCTATATTTTTCAGTGAGGGATAGTATTTTTGAGATTCCAAAAGTATAACACTCTCACCCATTGGGACTGTGAAGGACAGGGTCTATATTGTTATTTTTGTATTTAACATACTTGATGACCTGTAATGTCATAATACATTGAACAAGTATGATCATTGAGCAGTGGTGGCACACACCTTTAATCCCAGCACTTGGGAGACAGAGGCAGGTGGATTTCTGAGTTCGAGGCCAACCCTGGTCTACAGAGTGAGTTCCAGGACAGTCAGGGCTATACAGAGAAACCCTGTCTCAAAAAAAAAAAAAAAAAAAAAAAAGAATGACCATTGAGTTTGGAAATCATTATCTTTAGCTATGAAACTATTAGCTTCTGTTCAATTCTGATTTAAGAAACAAGTATAGCAATACAACATCTTAAAGCAACGTGCCAAAGTTAGAATAATACTAACAATATTATATGATTATAGAAATGGATTTGCCATAGACATTTTGTGGGACCTTCATCCTTCCCATCTGAAAGTGATTTCAGATAGACAGATACATTTCTATGTAAATGATGGTGGTGAAGATGGGTTAATTTCTGCAGATGATGTATGGTCAAATCAGGTAGCCTAGCTATCATATTCTATAGAGATTCAATTCCTGCCTGAATTGAAACATTTATCATTGTGCTCTGCCTACTCATGTCTCTGTCAACAAATGAAGGTCATGTTACTCCCTCCACTTTGTGTTAACAGGAGATGTGCATAAAACAGGCTATCAGGAGGAAAGATGTGTATGAGGTGATGTACTTCAGATGAACCAGTATGAGGCTGGAGTCTATAAGTCTGCTTTTCATCACATTTTAATTTACATTAAAGCAAGATTTGGATCTCAAATCACATCTCACAATGCTGACAGAGGAACTTAAGAAGGCCTCAGGAGTGGAAGGGGAGTCGCAGGGCAGCAGGGACAGGACAAACTCTAGTCAGAGACACCAAGAACTTCTAACACCAGAGACCAAGAGATAGTGAAAGGCAAACGCAAGAATCCTACCAACAGAAACCAAGACTACTTGGCTTCATCAGAACCTAGTACTCCCACTGTAGCAAGTCCTGGATATCCCAAAACACCAGAAAAGCAAGATTTGGATCTAAAAGCACATCTCACAATGCTGATAGAGGAACTTAAGAAGGACATGAATAACTCCCTTAAAGAAATACAGGAGAACACAGGTAAAGAGGTACAAGCCCTTAAAGAGGAAACAAAAAAAAAATCCCATCAAGAATTATAGGAGATCACAAGTAAACAAGTAGAAGCACTTAAAGAGCAAACTCAAAAATCCCTTGAGGAATTGCAGGAAAACACAAACAAACAGGTGAAGGAATTGAGTAAAACCATCTAAGACCTAAAAATGGAAGTAGAAACAATAAAGAAATCACAAAAAGAAACAACTCTGGAGTTATAAGTCTTAGGAAAGAAGTCAGGAAACATAGATGCAAGCATCACCCACAGAATACAAGAGATAGAAGAGAGAATCTCAGGGGCAGAAGATAACATAGCCAACATTGACAGAACAGTCAAAGAAAATGCAAAATGCCACAGTGGCATACAATGTCACACTTTCTGGTATGGGCAGAAAAGGCACATGTATATTCGACTTTGGCCACTTGCTTCAAGGGCTGAGGAGGTTCAGCAGTGCCTTGACTGAGACAGATTTTTATTATGGTATTTCCACCATGAATTCTTCATGCTAAACATTAACAGATTTTTATGCTTCTTGTCAAACTCTCATTCAAATATTGTTTAGCACACTAAACATTTGGACAACAGGAAATGAAGAAAAACAATTCACAGACCACCTGAAGCTCAAGAAGAAGGAAGACCACCATGTGGATACTTCAGTCCTTGTTAGAAGGGGGAACAAAATACCCGTAGGAGGAGATACAGATTCAAAGTTTGGAGCACAAACAGAAGGAAAGGCCATCCAGAGACTGTCCTACCTTGGGATCCATTCCATATACAGTTTCTAAACCCAGACACTATTGTGGATGCCAACAAGTGCTTGCTGACAGGAGCCTGATATTGCTGTCTCCTGAGAGGCTCTGCCAGTACCTGACAAATACAGATGTGGAGGCTCACAGCCATCCCTTGGACTAAGTACAGGGTTCTCAAAGGGGGAGCTAGAGAAAGGACCCAAGAGGCTGAAGGGATTTGCAGCCTCATAGGAGGAACAACAATATGAACTAACCAGTACCCCTAGAGTTTCCAGGGACTAAACCACCAACCAAAGAGTACACAAGGAGGGACTCAAGCCTTCAGCCGAATATTGAGCAGAGGATGGCCTTGTAGGATGTCAATGAGAGCAGAGGTCCTTGGTCTTGTGAAAGCTGGATGCCCCAGTATAGGGGAATGTCAGGACAGTGAATCAGTGGGTTAGTGAGTAGTGGGAGGGGAAGGATAGGATAGGAGGGTTTTCGGAGGGGAAATGAGAAAAGGGGATAAAATTTGAAATGTAAATAAAGAAAATATCTAATAAAAAACAAAACAAAACAAAAAAAAAGAAAATGCAAAATGCAAAACGACCTTAATCCAAAACATCCAGGAAATCCAGGACACAATGAGAAGACCAAACCTAAGGATAATAGGTATAGAAGAGAATGAAGACCTCCAACTTAAAGGGCCAGTAAATATCTTCAACAAACTTATAGAAGAAAACTTCCCTAACCTAAAGAAAGAGATGCCCATGAACATACAAGAAGCCTATAGAACTCCAAAAAGACTAGACCAGAAAAGAAATTCCTCCCGCCACATAATAGTGAAAGCAACAAATGCACAAAACAAAGAAAGAATACTAAAAGCAGTAAGGGAAAAAGGTCAAGTAACATACAAAGGCAGGCCTATCAGAATTACACCAGACTTCTCACCAGAGACTATGAAAGCTAGAAGATCCAGGGCAGATGTCATACAGACCCTACAAGAACACAAATGCCAGCCCAAGAACAACAGGAAATGACAATTACCTTTTCTTAATATCTTAATATGAAAATTAATATTACCAACATATCCTAAGCGATTGAAATTCAAAAATATGAGGAATTAGAAATTTGTTGATTGTCATCCAATGGTCTCTCTAATTTGGTAATTGGAGAAATAGGTCCAACATTGTACAATCTATATGCACTTTCAGCTTGTTTGTTTGTGACAGTATCTTGCTGTGTACAACATAAGGGTCTTAAAATATCGCTTCTCCTATCTCAGCCTCTCTATTAGTAGTATTGTTTATTTCATGTCTTTACACTATACTATGGTTTTCAGAACAGCTTATATATTTCAAAAGTATTTATATACCCAAAAGAAACATAGACAATTAAATTGGGAAGGGGCTTGGAAGAGAAAAACAAAGAGTGAGACTGAATGCTTTGCCTGATGTTTGTAACTCTTGTATCAAGTTTGAAGCAGAGGACTTTATAAGTTACTCTTTCTTTGAGATGAATGCTTTTCCAAATTATCACAGCTAATGAACCAAATTCTTACCCTCACCCAATGTCTGTGCCACCCTCCAAGCAGAACCATTGTTCATTCAATCAGTTGATGAATGACTTTATGGATAGACCATCTTAATACCACACCATTTCTTAAATGAATGTGACCTGTTCTCTGTGGGCTGAGAATAAAGTCACTCACACAAGTCAAATGGCTTTGACCATAGCAGGAAGCCTGTATCCAAAAATAGAGCCTACAATTCATTTCTTGGTGCAGCAGAACTATCAACTCTCAGCTTAGCTACGATGGAGGTAAAATCCTTTGGTGATGTGAGGGTCATTGAAGTATAGCCTTATTACAATGAAATCTAATGTCTAAAAATTGTTCTTATTTTGGGCTTGTACCAGAGTAAGAGCCAAGATTTTAAACTCTACTAAATACAAAACAAACAAAAAGACTTTATATATTTATGTTCATTTAGGAAAATACCAGTAGTGATGTATTATTTTGAAGTATACAGTTAACATGTTTGGAGTTATTTAAAATTTATATTGAGAACAATGTATTTTCACTATTGCTGTAGATGAGCATCTACATAAGACTGTTAAATTGATTGTTGTTTTATATCAAACAACTTTTATAATACTTATTTGTACTATAATATTTTATAAATTTTAAGGGATATGACAAAAAAGATATTGTAGGTATTGAAGGGGGGAATCTCTGGGAGAAGTGGGGGTACAAAAGGGAAACAAGAATGTGATTTAATTCTATTTACTTAAAATATGTTTTTAAATGTTAACAAATTCAGATAAATCGAAATCATGTAACTTTTCTCATCATAATCCAATAAAAGTTTTTAAAAAAAGACATTAAGAATAAATAACAGCTTATACCTTCTCTAAACTTCTGTAGCTTTGTTATCCCTAATAAACATAGTGCATGCTATCTTGAAGGTCCAGTTTTGGAGATGTGATGATGAATAAGGCCCTACTGTCACAAATCTGGTAATCCAAATGTTACATCATTATGTGCAGAAAATAGCCTAGGTATTAGTATTAGTGTTTAACAATATGAGAAGACTAAAGCTGGGATTGGTCAAAAGCTTTTCAAAGTCTTTAAGGCTGTAGATAGCACAGCCAAACCCAGATATCTGAGCATTCGTACATGCAGGACTAGTCTAGGGTTCTTTTGATACAGATGCACTGCTCAGTTGAATATGGTGAACCACATTTGGGTATAAAAGATTAAATCCATTATCATTGATTCTATGATTATATTGAGTCTAGTGACCTCGGAATCTCCCTTCCTTGGCTTTAACTTATGGTTTGTTGTGTGTAGTGAATCATAGATATTTGTTTGTTTGGAAAAAATTGTGATCCTCATTAGAACACTTGGCTATGTTAAGGGTCAGCTAACACCAGTAGATGTCTGAGTTCAATATTTCCCAAGCCCTTCATTCTATGGCTTCTACCTCTCTTTAAAGGAGAGATTCAGACAAAGCCAGTATCAGTAAAGTCTTTAGAGATTTCTTGTAACATTAAGAGCATTCCTTGCTCTGTCCACACAGAAGAGATAAGACAAAATGGATGTTCCTAGAGGTGGCTCCTGGAAGATGCAATGAGAAAACCTATTTGGTGAAGATTAATCAACAGGGAAATGGGACTGAGTTAGCATGGTGGACAACAGGAGCATCCTGGACTGTAAGTCAAGAACATTCTCCTATGGATGATCTTAAGATTTCCTTTCAACTCTATCAACTGAAACTTCTTGGTCTTCAGATTTATCAGGGACAAGAGGATACATCTTTCTGGTTAAAGGTTCAAGAGGAAGCAGGAAACAACTCAAAGAACAAATAGAATTCTGTTCTATTAATTTCAGCTTGCTAAAATTCCTAGAAATCCAGAAGGAAAAAGCTGGGTGGATTACTATTAAATCCAAAGGATCCCTGGTATTTTATTTTAACCCCAAGACTTGTCATTGAAGGCTAGTGAATGTAAATAATAGCTTCCCTTCACTAAAATAAAACAATAATTAACATAGAGATAAAATGATAACTAATTTATATGGAAGAACAGTTAGCTGGTACTTGGGTTCATAATCCCATGTGGATGTATTGTTTTGTGTCTCTGGTAGGGATGCCAGATGTTACTGAAAGTAAGTGTGAACAGGTATCAAAAAATAAAAAGTAAAAAAAAAAGAAGAGACTTAGGCTCCCTTACCTCCCTTCCCCCATGTTCACAATATCTCCTACTAGATTCTTCTTGTTAAATGTTCTGTCTCCTCCTGTAGTGCCATCCTGGGTAGCAAGCCCTAGATACATGGCTTCTGGGAGACCTTCAGCCTTGAAATCATAACAGTCAGGTTTGAGAAAACTCAGTTCTCACGCCTACTTCTCCCCTCTCTACTGCACATGTTTTTTGTTTGTTTTGTTTTGTTTTTTAAATTTTGGTTTTAAGGTGTTTATTGTAGAAAGGCAGAGAGAGGGAGAGAGTAGGGAAATAGAGGCCGGCCATGGCCTTGTGGAGAGGGGGGGAAGGGAAGGCAGAGAGAGGGAACAAGGGAGCAAGACTAAGAGCAAGAGAATAAGAGAACTACTGCACATATTTTAAATGAAGTGGTTATACCTAGAACAACAACAAACCTGGAATTCTCTGGCTATAGATCAACTACGTGCACATGTTTTTAAAATCTAAAGGAATCCCTATATAGTTGTTGATAGACACTGTGGAAAGAAATAGCACTTGAAGATGAGCATAGCAATTCTCATTTATAGGATGGCTCCTTCTGAGAACTCACTTTATGCCACTGGATTACTCTTTATAGGGCTTGGAGAATTATGAAAACCTACTGCCACAACCACTGCTCATTCCTATTTTGACAAACTATTAAATGAGATAAGAGATTTAGCACCTGGTAACTGCCTGAAAGTTTTCAGTTAACATCTGTATGTGACGCTGAAGAAGGAGCCAAGATAGGAGAAATGAAGACTAAATGATCAAATAACTAAAATAGAGTGGAGTTCA
>JADRCD010174904.1:1289-13022 GCA_019843815.1 Montemys delectorum | reverse complement strand
TGGTCCAGTCTATTTGGAGTTCTGTAGGCTTCTTGTATGTTCATGGCCAACTCTTTCTTTAGGTTAGGGAAGTTTTCTTCTATAATTTTATTGAAGATATTTACTGGCCCTTTAAGTTGGAAGTCTTCACTCTCTTCTATACCTATTATCCTTAGGTTTGGTCTTCTCATTGCGTCCTGGATTTCCTGCATGTTTTGGGTTAGGGTCTTTTTGTATTTTGCATTTTCTTTGATTGTTCTTTCAATGTTGTCCATGTTATCTTCTGCCCCTGAGATTCTCTCTTCTATCTCTTGTATTCTGTTGGTGATGCTTGCATCTACGTTTCCTGACTTTTTCCCTAAGATTTCTAACTCCAGGGTTGTCTCCTTTTGTGATTTCTTTATTGTTTCTACTTCCATTTTTTGGTTCTGAATGGTTTTATTCAGTTCCTTCACCTACTTGTTTGTGTTTTCCTGCAATTCCTTAAGGGATTTTTGGGTTTGCTTTTTAAGGGCTTCTATTTGTTTACCTGTGATCTCCTGTAGTTCTTTATGGGATTTTTTTTTTGTTTTGTTTCCTCTTTAAGGGCTTATACCTTTTTATCTGTTTTCTCCTGTATTTCTTTAAGGGAGTTATTCATGTCCTTCTTAAGTTCCTCTATCAGCATTGTGAGATGTGTCTTTAGATCCAAATCTTGCTTTTCTGGTGTTTTGGGATATCCAGGGCTTGCTGAGGTGGGAGTACTAGGTTCTGGTGAAGCCAAGCAGTCTTGATTTCTGTTGGTAGGATTCTTGCGTTTGCCTTTTGCCATCTCTTGATCTCTGGCGTTAGAAGTTCTTGGTGTCTTAGAGCTTGATCTTTCCTTGCTGCCCTGCAACTCTCCTTCCACTCCTGAGGCCTGTGCCTCCCAGCTGGTCCTGCCTGAGTACTTAGTCTGAAGCTTGTCCTGGAGGGAATCCCTGTGCTCTCGGGGGGGGGGGGGTCGTGGGGGCAGAGATGTTCGCTGATCCAGCTCTGTCCCTCGGAAGCTGAGAGGCTCCTGTCCCTGCAGTCCTGCGACTCCCCTGCACTTCCTGAGGCCTATGCCTCCCGGCTGGTCCTGCCCTAGCAAGACCCCAGAGAAAAAAATGGCAGATCTCACCTGAATCCTTGGGCTGAAGCCAGCCTTGGGGGGAAGTCCTCCCCTAGCAGGCAGGGGGCAGAGATATTCATTGATCCAGCTCTGTCCCTCGGAAGCTAAGAGGCTCCAGTCCCTGCAGTCCTGAGACTCCCCTGCACTTCCTGGGGCCTATGCCTCCTGGCTGGTCCCGCCTGATTCCTGGGGCTAAAGCCTGCTCAGGATACAGGCCCTCTTCTCGAAGGGAGGGGGCAGAGATGTTCACTGATCCAGCTCTGTCCCTTGGAAGCTGAGAAGCTCCTGTCTCTGCAGTCCTGTGACTCCCCTGCACTTCCTGAGGCCTATGCCTCCCGGCTGGTCCTACCCTAGCAAAACCCCAGAGAAAAAAATCGGTTCCCCTTTTTAAGAACAAATGAAATGTCCACCTTTTGGTCTTCCTTCTTCTTAAGTTTCTTGTGGTTTGTGGGTTGTTCTTCCTGTATTCCAAACTTCTGGGCTAATAACCACTTATCAGAGAATGCATACCATGTGTATTCTTTTGTGATTGGGTTACATCACTCAGGATGATATTCTCCAGACCCGTCCATTTCCCTAAGAATTTCATAAATTCATTGTTTTTAATAGCTGAGTTGTACTCCATTGTGTAGATGTACCACAGTTTCTGTATCCATTCCTCTGTTGAGGGACATCTGGGTTGTTTCCAGATTCTGGCTATTATAAATAAGGCTGCTATGAACATAGTGGAGCATGTGTCCTTATTACATGATGGAGCATCATATAACTCTTTCATGTTCTCTTAGTTTTGATGAACTCCCCTCGTCCTTCCCATCAACTCTGTACCCTATGTCTTAAACTTTGCCACCTCCAATATTCCCTCCCTCTACATGTATATGTGTTCTACTACCCAAATTCCTCTTAAGGTCACTCTCATGCCAGCTTTCTAGTTTCTAGAACTCTGTATAAATATCTGTATAAAAGTGTCATGTTTCCTTTTTTTGAACCTGGGCAACTTTCCTGCAAAAACTTTTGTTAGCAAAGTTTTTCACTCATCTTCTGAATTGTTTCATTTTTGCTCTGGACTTACTTTATTGATAGTTTTTTCTCTAGTGAATTTTATGGCGCCTCATCTGTTAAGTGATATCCTTATTTATTGGATATCCTGCTCAGGAAGTTTTTGTATATGTAATTGTGTCACTCACTGTTCTTATTTTATTCCTTTTTTATAGTGTGTACAGTAACATATTTATCAATGAACATGGATGAAAATGCATGCATATTAGTATCACCCCTCTCCATATTTCCACATCTATGAAATATGTATTACCCTGAACCAAGTATAAGTGTAAATATACTCTAAAGTGATATTTCAATCTGTTTGTTGTTGTTGTTATTGTACATTCTTAGCTTTTGTTAGCACACCATAACCCACCATAGTGGGTGTATTATAGACATTGTTGCATGGACATACACACACACCCACATACACATACATAGACACACACACACACACACACACACACACACACACACACACACGCAGTACTGGAGCCCAAGATATTATTATTCAAATTTGAATAGGTGTACTTACATGAAAAGAGGATGCCAGCAGTTTTTTTTTAATTAGATATTTTCTTTATTTACATTTCAAATGATATCTCCTTTCCTGGTTTCCATCCAGGAAAAAAAAAGAAAAAACTGTTCCCTCCCTACTCTTCCTGCTCACCAACCCACCCTTTCCCACTTCCTGGCCCTGGCATTTCCCCTACACTGAGGCATAGAACCTTACAGGACCAAGGGCCTCTCCTTCCACTGATGACAAACTAGGCCATCCTCTGCTACATATGCAGCTGGAGCCGTGTTTAAAACTTAGAAACCTGTTTAAAACCAGTTTTAAACTTAGAATATGAGACACTAGTTCAAATGCCTGTCTTTCCATCTCTGCTGAGTCCTCCTGCCTTTGGGATATTTATCTTTGTTATAAAAAATTTCTGAGTCTGAGCAAAAATAACAATAAACAACAACAACAACAACAACAACAACAACACTATTGTAGAATTACCTAAAAGTAATATGGGCCTAAATTTGCCAAGTAATAATTTAGATGTGTCTTTTTCTGTCAGTTTTGCCATATGCAATGGATTAGAGAGAAAAGCTCCATTCCAAGGAGTCTAGGTGTCTGGTTGAGGGTAGACCACAGAGAAATCTACTTTGTACTGTCAGAGTTGAATGTAGAGTTTTTAGCAGTAAAGCCATGTGCCTTGTAAGCATGTGCAGTTATCCATCCATATGAGCATGAACAAAAGGAAAAATTGTCCTACAGTCTTTCTCAGAATGAATAGCGCCTATGTCTAGAAACCACACTAGGACACTCTGTGAATCTTCCTGTAGTGTCCCCAAAACATCTATAGCTTAAAGGATAATGATTGCCATAAGTGTATTTATTAAAATAGACTTGCAAAAAAGTTGTCAATGCTATAGGCTAATGAGAATATAGATCTATGGGAACTCCTATTGCTACTGGTTGTTAACAATGGTAAAGTCATGAAAGACAGTTTTGAAGCATCTTACAAAACCAAATATTTGACATTTGATTCAATCGTGTGTGTCTAAGTATCCACACAAGTTAACTGAACATCTTCATCTACATAAAATCTGTATGTGAATATTTATGGCAACTGAATTATATATGCCCTAAACTGAAAGCAACCAAGTTGTGCTCCAACAGATGAGTGTGTAAACAAATTGATGCACCTGTTCAAGAGGGCAATTGAAGGAAATGAGTAATCAAGACCTCAGAAGTGTGAGTTATCTTTAATCCCTTTAAAAGTGACATTACCCAATAAAAGCCTGAGGAACTGGCACAGTATAGATAGAAACCAGTAGAAATAGGCTCTTGCCTTCCTGATACACAGAAGTTTTATATATGGTGCGATTCCAAATCAGAACTCAAAACAAAACTTCCATGTCCTCTTCACTGACACATACTAAAGAGAGTAGGAGGTTGGAATCATGAGACTCATGCTGATCAGTGTATCTGGTAAACCCTGATCTTATTGCTAAAAACTTCAACTGGATAAGAACCGTCTTCTGCAGTAGGCTAGATAGTTATTGGGTTAACATTTGAAAAATAGAAGAGTCTGCATTTCAGGGTTACAACTCAGAGTAGAGCTACCAAAAGGACCTACACATCCCCACTGAACTCTGATGTGAGGAGAGGCTGAGATTTTATCATTCCATAATGCTGAGATGTTGTGGCTATTACTGTTTATAGGTACATTTGCTATTTATTTGATTAATATTAAATGTCAGAGTCCAGGTTTGAGTTTCAAAATGTGAGAGTGGAAGCAAAAGAAAGAAACATTGAACTGCCTATGGGATAAACACTAGAAAGGATACATTGTTGCTGTTTTTTCTTTTTTCTTTTTTCTTTTTTTTTGTTTGTCTGCTTTTTGTATGTTTAAAGAAAAATTTATTTTGAGTAAAAGTTTTGAAAGACTTAGTTTTAGGTTTTTTAAATTATGTGTATGAATGTTCTTCATGCATAATCTATGTGCTATGTAGGTACAATGCCCATAAAACCAAAAATGGGCATCAACTCCTCTAGAAGAAAAGTTACAGAGGGTTATTAACTTCAATGTGGATGCTGCGTATAGAACCCAGATCTTCTACAGGAGCAACAAGTGTTTTAATTGCTGAGCTATCTCTCCAGCTCCAGTTATTGTTTGTAAAATACAGTTTAGCTCCACAAAGGTCTACTAATGTTTATAACAAATTAGAACACATCTACGTTACCTATTTCTGATGATTTTAAATTGTATGTAAAAGCCATTGCAGACAATTGATTATAAAGATTAAGGTGGTTTTAACTATGCATTATATTGACCAAAATAAATTTTTTTGTTATTTTACAAAAGATTTTATTCCATTTTATTCTCAACAGACATATATCTTCATTATTTTTCAGGAGGTAAAGGTTAAAAGGGGCAAGCACAAAGCTAAGCTAAACTTCCTACTTTTAATTAGAAACTGAAATGGGTCTGAAAGTGTAACATTTTTGCTCTCAACACACCTTTCCTTCATTCCTTCCTTCTTCTTTTCTTTCTTTCTTTGTTTCTTTGTTTGTTTCTTTCTTTCTTTCTTTCTTTCTTTCTTTCTTTCTTTCTCTGTTTCTCTTTCTCTCTTTCTATTTTTTAAGATTTATTTATTTATTATATGTAAGTACACTGTAGCTGTTTTCAGAGACCCCAGAAGACAGCATCAGATCTAATTATAGATGGTTATGAGCCACCATGTGGTTTCTGGGATTTGAACTCAGGACAGTTCAAAACAGAACTGTTCAGGTGGAAGTCAGTGCTCTTAACTGCTGAGACATCTTTCCAGCCTCACACCTCTCTCTCTTAACAATGTGTTTTCTCTGAATGTAAATAAATCTTGTAGTGCCAAAAGAAGTCATCAGGGCTCAACTAACATCATTTTATTTCAGGAATAAAACACTGAAGTTCAAGAATAACTAACAAAATCTCAGGGCAATTTGGGGTTAGTACACTGACTGTACATATGTTTGAGACAATCTGAACATCCTCTGACTGATGGTTTTACAGTAGGCAATGCTGTGTAGTGTTCAGAGTGGGAACTTTAGGTTTGGTAAAGGTGGGTATAAATTTTACCTCTAAAGAGTACCACCTATAAAAACATTGATTCTTTATATCCTTGAAAATCAATTTGTGATTTGTAATTGATCAATTTGATTGGTGACTAAAACCTAAATGCTATCTTTAAAATCCATGGGATTTTACTAGCTCAAAAAGTTATTAAATATACATATAATAATTAAAATGTGATAATGGTCATTGTGACTAGGTTGAAAAGGGTTGTTGGCCATAGTTAGGATCAGTTATAGCTTTGATAGAATTGATTAGCCAAATGATCCATTAATGCTGTATGTGAACTGCCTCAATTTGACCAGGACACCTTGGAGAAACAGAGAAACAAAGAAGGAAGAGTGTACATGTCTCTGTGCACACCTTAACACAATCCTATCATAATAGGAGGCTAATATACAGTAGGGCTACTGATCCAGAAAGAGTAGTCCTGAACTACTCATTTGTTAAATTTAATTTAGACCACATTGGTTGCAATAAGGAAGATTAGAAGCTTAATTTTGGATGGGTTTTAAGGCATTTTCTTGTACTACCACCAAGTTTGATTGATTTGTAAATGCTGCATGCTGAATATGACCTAATTCACATAATATATTGATTGCATTTTGGTCAAAAATATATGCTAACCATTTAAAACAACTAGTAGTTCCTTTTTGAAATTTTTATGTAAATGATAAAAATGAGAATTCATTACAAAGATATTTGAAAATTTGCAAGTGTAAAATTCACCATTAATCTTAACAACTGTAAATATGCAACATCAAGATTTTTATTATATTTTAAAGCATACTTATATGTATTTAGATATAGATACATTATATTTCTGTTATATTTAATGTTATAAAAGGGATTGTTAAATATTTTAAATAGGCCATAATTTTTAAAGACAACAAAAAAAAAGAAAATAGTTGCCATATAGAAAAGTGTTTTATGACAAGAAAGATTTTAGCCTCAATGAACAAGTCTACAAAAAAAATCATATGTTGGTGGCCCTCCTGGAATACCTAATGTATTTAAGAGCACTGTGTTTGAAGCTGGTGAAACATTTTTCTCTCCCTCAGATCTTATTTCTACACTTAATTTATTTAAAAATGTGTTTTGCTACTATATAACTTAAAATTATCTTTGAGCCTTGTCTGAATTAGTCAAATTTGAATTAATGAGATTGGCTTGTATTTTTTTCTACTTCTTCATGCATTTTTTTTCTTCCTGATAAATCCCCCTGCAAGGAAAAACGAGAGAGTAACAATTAAAATGTACAGCAACAGAGTGCCAGTTCAGAGCACACTTTATGAAATCCTTAAGACAATACTAGGGAATTAAATTTTGCCTTGAAAGCAGGAGGAGGATAGATGGTGTCTCTTCTTTGATAAGCAATTCTAGCACATGAGATCATGATAGGAAGTATGGCCTCCCTGTTTCTAGAAGTAAGATTTGAGGTGCATTAACAACAGGCTTGTAACAGAATGAATAAATGGAGTACTGCTCAGCTATTAAAAACAATGACTTCGTGAAATTCCTAGGCAAATGGATGGAACTAGAAAATATCCTGAGTGACCGAGTCACAAAAGAACACACATCGTATTCACTCACTGATAAGTGGATATTAGCCCAAAAGCTTGGAATACCCAAAATACAATTCACAGACCACATGAAGCTCAAGACAAAGGAAGAACAAAGTGTGGATGCTTAAGTCTTTCTTAGAAGGGGGATCAAAATAATCACAGGAGCAAATAAGGAGACCAAGTATAGAGTAGAGACTGAAGGAAAGGAAAGAGACTACCACACCTGGGGATCTATACCCTATACAGTCACCAAATGCAGACACTATTGTGGATACCAAGAAGTGCTTGCTGACAGGAGCCTGATATAGCTGTCTCCTGAGAGGCTCTGTCAGAGCCTGACAAGTAGAGAGGTGCAGCCAACCATTGGACTGAGAACATGGTTCCCAGTGGAGGAGTTAGAGAAGGGACTGAAGGAGCTTAAGGTATTTGTAACCACATTGGAAGAACATTAATATCAACCAACCAGACTCCCCAGAGCTTCCAGGGACTAAACCACCAACCAAAGAGTACACATGGAGGGATTCATGGCTCCAGCATCATATGTAGCACAAGGTTGCCTTGTCTGGCATCAATGGGGAAAGAGGCCCTTCGACCTGTGAATGCTAGATGCCCCAGTGTAGGGGAATTCCAGGAATGGGAGTTAAGAGTTGGTGGGTGGGAAAACACCTTCATAGAAACAGGAGAGAGGATATGAAGTAGGGGGTTTCTTGGGGAAAATCAGGAAAACAGATAACATTTGAAATGTAAATAAAGAAAATATACAATGTGTACCATATTTTCTGTATCGATTCCTCTGTTAAGGGAGATCTGTGTTTTTTTCTAGGTTCTGGCTGTTGGTTGTCATTTTGTCTTATTGACAGTGTCCTTCGCCTTACAGAAGCTTTGCAATTTTATGGGGTTCCATTTGTCAGTTCTTGATCTTAGAGCATAAGCTATTGGTGTTCTGTTCAGGAAATTTTCCCCTGTACCCATGTGCTTGAGGATCTTCCCCACTTTCTTTTCTATTAGTTTCAGTATATCTGGTTTAAACAACGAATTTATGAAATTCTTAGAGAAATGGATGGTTCTCAGGATATCATCCTGAATGAGGTAACCCAATCACAAAAGAATACACATGGTATGCACTCACTGATAAGTGGATATTAGCCCAGAAGCTCAGAATACCCAAGATTCAATCCACCAACCACAAGAAACTCATGAAGAGTAAGACCAAAGTATGAATACTTTGATCTGTCTTAGAAGTGGGAACAAATTACCCATGGAAGGAATTGCAGAGACAAAGTGTGGAGCAGAGACTGAAGGAAAGACAATCCAGAGACTGCCCCATGTGGGGATCCTTCCCACATACAATAATCAAACCTAGACACTATTGTGGATGCCAGCAAGTGCTGGCTGACAGGAGCCTGATATAGCCATCTCCTGAGAGGCTCTGACAGTGTTCAACTAATATAGAAGTGGAGGCTCACAGCCATTCATTGGTCCCAGTGAAGGAGCTAGAGAAAGGATCCAAGGAGCTGAAGGGGTTTACAGCCCCTTAGGAGGAACAACAATATGAACTAGCTAGTACCCTTAGAGCTCCAAGGGACTAAACCACCAATCAAAGAGTATACATGGTGGAACTCATGGCTCCAATAGTATATGTAGCAGAGGATGGCCAACTCAGTCATCAGTGGGAGGAGAGGCCGTTGGTCCAGTGAAGACTCTATGCTCCAGTGTAGAGGAATGTCTGGGCCAGGAAGTGAGAGAGGGTGGGTTGGTGAGCAGGAGGAGGGAATAGGATTTTTCCCCCCAGAGGGGAACCAGGAAACGGGATAACATTTGAAAGATAAATAAAGAAAATACCAGAGACTTAGGTGAGATCGACCATTTTCTCTCCAGTGAATTTCTAAGGTGGGACTAGCCAGGAGGCACCGGCCTCAAGAGTCGCAGGGGAATCACAGGGCAGCAGGGAAAGGATCCTCTCAGCTTCCAAGTGAAAGAGCTGGATCAGCGACCATCTCTGCCCTTTCCCTGCTAGTTGAGGGCCTGCCTCCAGGACATGCTTTAACCCAGAGACTCAGGCGGGACCAGAAAGGAGGCACAGGCCTCAAAAGTCACAGGGGAGTTGCAAGGCAGCAGGGACAGGAAAAGCTCTAGTCAGAGACACCAAGCATCTATCATCAGAGATCAAGAGATGGTGAAAGGCAAAAGCAAGAATCCTACCAACAGAAACCAAGACTACTTGACTTCAAAAGAACCTAGTACTCCCACCACAGCAAGTCCTGGATATCCCAAAACACCTGACAAGCAAGATTTGGATCTAAAATCATATCTCACAATGCTGATAGAGGAATTTAAGAACGACATGAATAACTCCCTTAAAGAAATACAGGAGAACACAGGTAAAGAGGTACAAGCCCTTAAAGAGGAAACAAAAAAAGCCCATAAAGAATTAGAGGAGATCACAAGTAAACTAGTAGAAGCAGTTAAAGAGCAAACTCAAAAAATCCCTTAAGGATTTGCAGGAAAACACAAACAAACAGGTGAAGGAATTGAGTAAAACCATCCAGGACCTAAAAATGGAAGTAGAAACAATAAAGAAATCACAAAAAGAGACAACCCTGGAGTTAGAAATCTTAGGACAAAAGTCAGGAAACATAGATGCAAGCATCACCAACAGAATACAAGAAATAGAAAAGAGAATCTCAGAGGCAGAAGATAACATAGACAACATTGACAGAACAGTCAAAGAAAATGCAAAATACAAAAAGACCCTAACCGAAAACATCCAGGAAATCGAGGACACAATGAGAAGACCAAACCTAAGGATAATAGGTATAGAAGAGAGTGAAGACCACCAACTTAAAGGGCCAGTAAATATCTTCAATAAAATTATAGAATAAAACTTTCCTAACCTAAAGAAAGAGATGCCCATGAACATACAAGAAGCCTATAGAACCCTAAATAGACTAGACCAGAAAAGAAATTCCTCCCGCCACATAATAGTCAAAACAACAAATGCACAAAACAAAGAAAGAATACTAAAAGCAGTAAGGAAAAAAGATCAAGTAACATATAAAGGCAGGCCTATCAGAATTACACCAGACTTCTCACTAGAGACAATGAAAGCTAGAAGATCCTGGGCAGATGTCAAACAGACCCTAAGAGAACACAAATGCCAGCATAGACTACTATACCCAGCAAAACTCTCAACACCATAGATGGAGAAAACAAGATATTCTATGACAAAAGCAAATTCACAAAAATATTTTCACAAATCCAGCCCTTCAAAGGGTAATAAATGGAAAACTCCAACACAAGGAGGGGAACTACATCCCTGAAAAAGCAAAAATGTAATCTTCCAACAAAACTAAAAGAAGATAGAGACATGAACGGAATTCCAGCTCTAACTACAAAACTAACAGGAAGCAATAATTACTTTTCCTTAATATCTATTAACGTCAATGGACTCAATTCATCAATAAAAAGACATAGACTATCAGACTGGGTACATAAACAGGACCCAACATTTTGCTGCATACAGGAAACCCACCTCATCAATAAAAAGACATAGACTATCAGACTGGTACATAAACAGGACCCAGCATTTTGCTGCATACAGGAAACCCACCTCAGTGACAAAGACAGATACTACCTCAGAATAAAAGACTGGAAAACAATTCTCCAAGCCAATGGTCCCAATAAAAAAGCTGGAATAGCCACTCTAATATCGAATAAAATTGACTTTCACCCTAAAGTGATCAAAAAAGATAAGGAGGGACAATTCATATTCATCAAAGGTATGATCTACAAAGATGAACTCTTAATTCTGAACCACTATACTCCAAATGCAAGGGCATCTACATTCATAAAAGAAACTTTATTAAGCTCAAAGCAAACATTACACCACACACAATAGTAGTGGGTGATTTCAACACCCCACTCTCTGCAATGGACAGATCATGGAAACAGAAACTAAAGAAGGACACAGTGAGACTAACAGAAGTTATGAAACAGATGGATTTAAGAGATATCTATAGAACTTTTTATCCTAAAACAAAAGGATGTATCTTCTTCTCAGCACCTCATGGTACCTTCTCCAAAATTGACCATATAATTGGTCACAAAGCAGGCCTCCACAGATAAAAGAAGATTGAAATAATTCCTTGTATCCTATCAGATCACAATGGACTAAGTCTACTCCACAATAACAACATAAACAATAGAAAGCCCACATACACGTGGAAGCTTAACAACACTCTACTCAATGATAACTTGGTCAAGGAAGAAATAAAGAAAGAAATTAAAGACTTTCTAGAGTTTAATGAAAATGAAGCCAAACATACCCAAACCTATGGGACACAATGAAAGCAGTCCTAAGAGGAAAACTCATAGCTTTAAGTGCCTCCAAAAAGAAACTGGAGAGAGCATA
>JADRCD010174903.1:0-28043 GCA_019843815.1 Montemys delectorum | reverse complement strand
TGTGTGTGTGTGTATGTGTGTGTGTATGTGTGTGTGTGTGTGTGTATGTGTGTGTATCCTTGATCATGCTCACTATTACTCTTCCTTCATCTCCCCTCAGAACTCCCATTACAACTTCCTCCCAACTTCATGACCTCCTATTATGACTTACTTAGTTTTCATACACTGAGTCTAATTAATGTGTCCTATATCAGCAGTGGTATGGGATCATCCACTGGGGCATGGAAGCCTATAAGTGGCCATGGTTCTAAAGAAAAGTGACTGCCCATCATGCATTCACCCTCAGCTCCTCAGCTAAGGGTAGAGTCTCAGAAGTCTCCTCCATCTAAGGGGGGATTTTTAATTGACTTGATCTTGCAAAGATCTTGTGCAGATAACCACAGTTATTGGGTGTTCATTCGTGAAGCAGCCAAGCCATATCTAGAGGACAGCATCTCAAGGTGCTTCTCTCTGCCCTCTGAGCCTTGCATTCTTTTTGCCCCTGTGAAATTTTAAATGCATTATATAAATTTAAAATAATGAAATATATTAGTACATCCAAACATTTCCCTCCCGCTGTCTTCTCTTGGGCAATAAATAATGGGTTGTCACTGGATCTTTGGAATCAGCATTATTGTTTAAATGGTTTAGCGATCACAGTCAGAGCACTATGCAGTAAAAGTTACTTGGAAATGAATTTGGAACATGGTGTTGACGTGAAAAATGATTTGATTTTCTGGGAAGTCAGCAATCATTATGGAAAATACTACTTTAAGGATTTTTTGGTTAAGAAAAGTAAATTCCAGAAATAAAGATCATGGACATGTGGATTTTATTAGAAGATGGAGTGAGGTGCTTGAAAGGACCAAAGGTTTGCAAACTGTGAGCCAATTTTTATAGAATCTCAAATAAGTGATACTTGTTAATTTGAGTTGTTAGTTGAAGACCCAATGAGAAATGTTAGATTCTTCTTGAAAATGTCTCTATAAGCACATTATCAGACTAATGGAGCTGGGATTCTACATGCACAATAAAACCCCTCATTTTTATTTAGGGCTTTGGCTTCCAAGCCCTAAGTTCCAAGTTAGCATCTACCGGACATTGAAGTGGTTTTTCTTTTTTCTACTGAAAATTAAGACTTGAAGACATTAGGCCTACCTAAACAGAGCACCTAAAATTCTCCTTTGATTTAATAATTAGTATAAATGCTAATTATATTCTCTTGTTGAGTCTTACAAAGTATAATATTGGAGTCAACAATTTAAAGATGGCAGAAGTCACCTTCATTTACTTAATTCTTTAAAAAGAATTAAAATCAACAACCACAACAAAGTTGGCTGAATGTGGTATCACACACCTTTGATTCAACACTCAGGAGGCAGAGGCAGGTGAATCTTTGTGAGTTTGAGGCCAGCCTTATTTACACAGAGACATAGAGTCTAACAAGAGCAACATAGTGAGACGCTTTCTCAAAACAGAAAGAATGATAGAAACAAAGAATTAATGCATTTTTTGACTACAGCATCTAGTGTCCTTCTATTGATTTTGCAGTTTCAATCTTTTGGCTGAACAAACACTGAAGTTTTAGGAAGTAGAAAGCAAGCATTAGCGATGGACAGTAAGAAGTATTAGTGACGTTAGCACCTACTGCTGCCATTAAACCAAGAGCATCAGAAGAGAGTTGGCTAT
Organism: Montemys delectorum; assembly: GCA_019843815.1. NCBI lineage: Eukaryota > Metazoa > Chordata > Mammalia > Rodentia > Muridae > Montemys > Montemys delectorum. The sequence continues at coordinate 26,375 of JADRCD010174903.1, read as the reverse complement.
TCTCGAAGGCATGCACACTTGTGAAGGCAGTGCAGCCTGCCTAACACCAACATGGAGTGTTTCCCTTCGACTTGCCAATCTTTCACCTTGCACATAGGATGAAGGGCCTCTCAATAGGGACAGTTTTCCCATCCTCCCTTCCTGCCTCTTATAAGGATTGGCTCACATTAGGCAATGACACAAAGGCACTGTTTGTCTTAACTAGGGGTCTACAGTTGGGTTCACAAGGCTCATGCACTTGAAGTCTTGGTCCACAGTGGGTAGCAATAATTGGGGAGTTTGTGGACTCTTCTGGAGGTGGGGCCTAAATTGGGCATGTGCATGTCTCCTTTACAGCTTCTGAGACTAGGAGCCTGGCCTGACTCCTGTGCTGTTTCTGTTTCATGACTACCAAGATGTGAACTGTAGCCCTAGGCTCTGATGAAGTTGCCATGTCTTTCTTCACACAAGATGACATATTCTTAAACCACAGGTCAAACTAAATCCTCCCTTCCTAATGTTACTTCTAGTCAAGGATTTGGTCAGAACCAAAGGAAAAGTAACTATTCCATGTATCATAGGACTCGTCTTCCCAGGGGCTGCCATCATTCCAAGGACACCTGATGAACATGTGGCTCACAGTTTTGATGTTACCAGTTCCATTTGACTCACACCTTGATGTACCCAGTTCCATCTGACTCACACCTTGATATACCCAGTTCTGCTCACTCAGGAGGAACAGGAGGGAATTCCTGGTGCTTTGTATTTTGTCAAAACTCTTTATGGCAATAGAGGTAAAATAAGTTACCTCTATGACATCAGAAAAGCAAGGTTGCAATATGTGAAAACACCGAGGCACGTAGCCTCTGTCTGTTCCCCAAGAGCCGAGGTGGCCTTGATTAAAATCCACACAGTAATCCTAGAAGCAGGCTTTCCTTGCCCCACCTCTTTCTTATTGTAAAGTATTTAAATTACTACAGTAAATATCCACTCTTATGATTGTTATTGTTACCCAAAAAACTAAAATTTGAAAAAGAGGGCGAACCTAGACGCCATACTTAGGGGAAAATCCATGAAATAAAATTCTGTTTTGTAGGCTCACACTTGCCTAAGTTGACAAAACTTTTGTAAACATCAGAGTAAAAGGTTTTAATTTTCCTAATGCATTTGTAAAGGGCTTCCCATGCTACTAGGTCCTTTAGCAACTTTTTATGAAAATGATGGTTTGGCTAAAGCGATGTGTGACTTTTATAAAGGGAAGGGATATCTAAAAAACGTTCTTCATTCAGTATCACAATGAATTTTAAAAGACCCTTAGAAGACCTAATCTTAAGAGTTCCCTCTGAACTGCTTTAAACTACAGTGACTCATATTGTGATTGTGGCTGCTAGGCAGATCCCAGGCGCTCTCTAAATGGAAGAGGTTCATGTTAGCATTTCCTTCGTCTGTGCTCATATGAACAAGAAGTTGGTCTGACATAAAACTATTAACTGCATATTTAGTTTTAAAACACCAGTTCTTTCTGTTAAAAAAAGAAAGGACAAGATAGAAAGAAAATGAAATTTTTACTCTTGGGAGCTTTCCACATTTAATGTGGGTCAAAGCAATAATTAATATCTTCATCCCTGTCATTTCGCTGCCACATTCTCCTGCAAAGATACTTGGGAGTTGTAAGTCATTCTTCACAGACACACTGCTAATCTTTACTGTTTCTCACCTTTAAGAATGCCCCTGATTTTTTGGTAGTAGATTGTTGAATTATTTACTTAAAAAAAAAAATCCCAGGGGTGGGTTCATTACCATCCTCAATGCTTTATGTTCCTGAGTGAAACACACACACACACACACACACACACACACACACACACACACACAGCCTTTATATTTGAATAGGCCTTAATCACCACAAAAAGCTGGGCTACTGTCTAACCTTCATGCAGTTAACCCACTGCCAATAATCCCGAGTTATTACTTACTAAGCTCTGTGTTCTATCTTGGCTGCCCTGGATCTAGTTGGGCAGGCCTCTGGGCTGGGCTCCCCTGACTCCTTCAATGGCGGCCATGCCTGTCTCTTCTTGGGTATGGCCTCTCTCCTCTCCTCCACAGTCTCTCACAAGGTTGGATCTCTCTCTTCCTCCTCCTCCTCCTCTGGGTCCCAAACCTGGGAATCCTAAAATCCCCACTTCTGTGTGTCCTGCCCAGTTATTGGCTAATGGCATCTTTATTTACCAATCAGAGCCAACTGGGGGCAGGTTTCAGAAGCTAGGTGCTGACAAGACATTCTTTTACAAACAGTTTTGGGGGGAACATAATTAGAATTTGCAATACAAGCAGCTACAGTAGTTTTCAACATTTAGGAAAGTGTTTTATTTGCATATTTAGGATGTTTAATAAATGCTTCATGTCTAGGAAGCCCAGTGACTCACTGAAGCAAAATCCCAATGTATTGGTAGTCACTTGGAGATCACACATTTTGTATTTCTGGAGGAACCTACAGCTGAACTCTGAGGCCACAGCCAGGCTACCTTCCTGTTCTAGATGACAGGATAAATAGAAAATAGAATGTCCTACTTCATCAATGGGTATAATCAATGAGCTCCAAGCTTTAGTCTTCGATTACCACTGAGCGTGCGTGCATGTCTGATTTGCACCCAGGAATCCCTTATTTGCATAGTATAAAGAAGTAGGAATCAGGGCCAACCCTGTCTTTGTCAGTCCACCTGTTATCTCTTTGAAATTCTTTAGCTTTACAGTCAAGGTTACATCCCCCTACTTAGAAAACTGTTTTATTTTTGAAACAAAGCCTCATTGGTTATTTAAATTCTTTCATAGTGAAATTCTTTTCAGACTATGTTGGATAGCATACTCATCACAGAGCTAGATGAGGGATTTGTAGCTAGCTATAGGATACATGAAAAAGTGAATATATCTGAATATAGGGAAATGACTAAAATAGTATTATAGGACATTTGAAAATGCTGTATTCATCCAAAGAAGTTCTGCCAGCTTTGTGGGCTTAGAATGCCGCCTCTTACTTTCATTTAGAAATAGTGTGAGAAGTGTGTTTTAATCTACAGTAGATTTGTCTTATAGCAGCAGAGTAATCTTAGTAAAAATAACCTAGTTGAACTAGTTAACTAGAAATTTTAAAATTTGATGGAGCTGTGAATTCTAGAAGGTTTTATTTACTTTTAGTTATTAGATCTATACAATCACTTTCATACGTTTGCTGTTAAAATTGACTTTCTGCTAAATTTTAAATGTTCAAATTCTACATTGGGGCTGAATCCAGTCTTTAATATGCGTTAGTTAAACATCGAGATGCACTCCCTGGACTGGCTACAGGGAGTATCCATAGGTGATAGAGTGAGGTCATTAGGGTGTCTTCATCCACCATGATGTCTTTATAAAAGGAAGACCACATGGAGATAACCGAGGAAAACCACCCTCTGTAAGGCAGGGGAAGTCAAAATTATCAGCACCCTTGGCTTGGAACTTTAGCTTCCAGAATCCTGAGAAAATCCATTTCTGTTGCTTAATCCACTTATTTATTGTGTAGGGAAGAAGCCAGGGTACCAGGAGAGGAACCACTTTAATATTTTCAATGCTAACAATTCAGCAAGGAGTTGGCAAATAGCTTGGTGAACCAGATGAGCATGGGATTCTGACCAGGCCTCAAACCAGAGAATGACCATTCAATGATAAACTTGATGTGACACCCTACACCCCTTCCTTTTTTAAAAAAGATTTTTATTTATTTATTATATGTAAGTACACTGTAGCTGTCTTCAGACACTCCAGAAGAGGGAGTCAGATCTCGTTATGGATGGTTGTGAGCCACCATGTGGTTGCTGGGAATTGAACTCAGGACCTTCTGGTGCTCTTAACCACTGAGCCATCTCTCTAGCCCCTACACCCTTTCCTTGTCCCAAAGATAAGAAACACTGAATGGTGAGCTGCGGATATGAATTTGCTTAGAATTCTCCTACGAGCCTGCATCACAACCTCAGACCTCTAGGTCCTTGCCAGCCAAAGGAGAGCTCAAAGATGAAATAACTTAAAGTTTTGAGACACAATCCACATTCTGGAGGCCTGAAGATGAGGTAGTTTTCACCCACCCTTCTCTGAACAGCCACAGAATCTATGGTTTTGTAGCATTTGTTGGTGGTATACTTGATCACAGCATCTACAATTCTTTTGTGACTTGAGGTCTGTGTCTACTCTTGTTTCTCAGATTTGTGAAGTCCATAGAGCAGACAGTGATGAGAGACAAGAAGGTGGGAGAGCTGTCAAAGCCTACCTACTCAGGGAAGCCATACCTGGTCACATTTAGACAGATCCTCTCTGCTGCGTTAAAACCTGATGACAGAAAGCACATCCCTCCCAATACACTGGGAGAAGGGGTGTTAATCATCCTTTTTGTAGTAACATGCAAATGAGCTGAGGGGTATTTACTCTCAGTTCTTTCTGAGGGAATGAACAAGAAGAAGAGAATTGGGTGAAAAATCTGTTGTTTATATAAAAAAACAAACAAACCGCACACACACATACATACACACACAGAGACATCTTGTCAAGACAGATCTATTTTCCTATTACTCTTAAAATCAGATCTGAAATATTTATGTACATTAAAGAAGTATAATGATTTTTTTCTGCAAATATATATTTCTATGCTTTCTGTTATATCTGTTCTTTATTTAACTCTCTCTCTCTCTCTCTCTCTCTCTCTCTCTCTCTCTCTCTCTCTCTGTGTGTGTGTGTGTGTGTGTGTGTGTGTGTATGTGTATGTGTGTGTGTGTGCATGCCATTTGTTTATGTACCCATGGAGGCTACCAAAAGATCTGAGATCCCTTGGAACTAGAGATACAGATGGTTGTGGGATGTCTTACATTGGTGCTGGGATCCAAATTTTGATCCTGTGCAAGAGCAGCAAGTACTCTCAACTGCTGAGCCATCTCTCCAGCCCCTTAACAGTGATTTCTAAATTTTTAATATGCCTGACCTATTTTCTAATTTTGGAAAATCCAAATTAATATTTGAGGAAAAAAAATCAAGAATGATAACTTGCAAAGAAAAAAAAAAAAAAGAACATTGCTTTGCATTCAGATTCGGAATTTCCTGAGTTCATTTGAGAATGTACGGCACACAGGCAGGCAGGTTGCCACTCTCTTCTCCTAAGAAGCCAAGGTGTAATATACTGGCCTTGTCACCCGAGGCTCAGTTAGGAGGAATTGAGCTCATAAGAAAGCTGGAAAAATCAGTCCCCACTCATTCCTTGTATTCTGCTGACATTTCAGGCATTTTGCTTCTAAGAATAACTGACAGGGTTGCCGTGTATATTGAGTGTACATGTGTGTGGCATGCATGTGTTCATGAGTATGTGGGTACACATATGCATATGTAATGTGCATTTGTGGTTGAGAGGACAAAGTCACATGTCGTTTTTCAAGGCACTTTCCACTTTTGGTTTGAGTCAGGGACCTTCATTGGACTGGAACTTCTCTAAGAAGGTCGACTAACTGGCCATGAAGCCTCCAGGGACCCAGCTGTCTTCCATGTCACCACGCTAGGACCACAGGAATATACTACTGGGCTCTGCTTCTCACATGGGATCTGGGGATTCTAACTCAGGCTCTCACACATCACCCATAGAGATGTCTTCCAGCCCTTCTGAGATTTCCCCCCAAGGGTGGCCTAGGTGGTATAGCAAATGCACCTCCAACACAAATGCTTTCTCCAACATCATGCAATTGTCTTGCCCAGCAACTTCTGCGATAGAGAGTGGAAATACTTACCATTTGTTGTGGCACTAAAAAATGACAGATGCTTATTCTCAGGTATGCATTGTCTGACAGACTGCCTTAAACCCCAGTGGCCCACATGCCATGCGTTATACCAGGGCTGTTTGTCCCTGTGGCATGCGCTGTGTGAAACACAGTTTTGACATGTGGATGGAAAAATAAATCTTTTAAGTCATTTTAGCAGAGAAAATAAAATGGAGTTCCAGACAACAAACTGCTATTACCTGTCAGAGCTTTGTGCCTCCTTCCTGACAGGTTAGATCAGGTGCTCTCATTGTGACACGTCGTAAGTGGAGATGGATAAAACACTCGTATCCAGACCATGGGCAGCCATCTTCTAGAGAGTTTCAAATTCCTAGTCCTCATTTTCATTGGACACCTTGTTTTCCAGAGCAGGACCAGGAGAAAAGAAGAATGTATTGAAATATGAATGTTCCCAATCATGTCGTTTAATGCAGCATGATGAAGCTACCTTACAGCAAATTGTGGATTGAATCAATACATTGCAACCCGAGTTTTAATTTAAAGTCATGTTGTTTATTGAAAACTACATTTCAGGTCTGGTTAATTTAGTGTGTGAGGTTTTCAGACTTCCATTGTACTTTATTATAAAGTTTTAAATTAAGAAAAATCCATTTTATTCATTTTCAACTGAAATTCTACCTTTGTCTATTTTTTCATGCAGGCCATTTGCCATAGTAAAAATACTATGCTCCTTAGGCCTGTGTATTCGTCCTCTGACTGTAATTATATTGAAAAAAAATTCAGTGACATTATTATACACTATTTTTCTTATTTCTTTTTAATGGTTTTCACGCTGAACTGCTTTGGTATGCAAGGAAGGGACATTCCAGTGGCTACTTCATTGTCTTTCTCCACACTCCCTTTGTCTTTGTGTGGGTCCATGGAACTCAGACCTCTGCTGACTGGCATCTCACATGCATGAATATATGCTGACTCCTGGGTGCTAAAACTGCAGCTAGGATGGAGTTGTGCAAATCAGGCAATGCTGTTATTTGTGGCTGTGATTAGCTCTACACACCCACCTTGCTAGGCCACTGAGCCCAGACCTGGATGGTTCCCTGATGGTGTTTCTTCATGTGATTAATATTTAATCTGGTAGGTTTGGAATAAACAGACTTTTTTAATAAGGTGAAAGCTTTTATGTACAGGTGTGTGCATATATGTTTGTGTGTCCATGTTCATGTGGGTGCCTTGCATTTATGTATAGGTGCACATATTTGCACATATTTACTGGAGGTTGATGTTGAATGTTTTTGTTGGTTGCCCTCCCCATGCCCATATTGTTTCTGTTTTGTTTTGTTTTTGAGAAAGGGTCTTTCACTGAGACTGAAGCTCAATTAAAAATGAAAGAGTATGTGTGGGGTGTTGAAGCTGATATAGAGAGCCTTGTATTGCTGTTCACTGTTATGAACAAAGCACAGCTCTGGGGACTGTAAGATGTTTAAGGAAGAGCTGTGCCTAGAGCCCAATCCCGCCAGTGAATACACATGAACACGTGAACATAAAGTGGCCACCTAAGCCCTTGAAAGCCTTTTGTCTATTGGCTTCTTCTGCTTTCAAAATACCCTGGGTGTGGCTCAGATGCCTTCCTCGAAGAGATTCTAGAGCTGAACTGAAACAAGTGTTTTCACTGTTGTGAACTCTCCAGAAGAGCTGTTGAGTTCCCAGAGGTTACAGTGGCATACCCATTGGGGTTTTATACAACAGTAGGTAACTATTTTTTTTTTTTTTACAGTTTTGGAAACTATTTTTTTTTTAAATTAGGTATTTTCTTTATTTACATGTACATTTTCCCCTCCAAAACAAACAAACAAACAAACAAACTAAAACGAGAACAAACCCCTTTTGCCTCCCCGCTCCCAATGCCTGTCCCCCCACCCTCTCCCACTTATTGGCCCTGGCATTCCCCTACACTGGGGCACAGAACCTTCACAAGGCCGAGGTCCTTTCCTCCTATTGATGATCGAATTTGCAATCCTCTACTATACACATGCTGCCAGAACATTCAGTCCCACCCTGTATAGTCCTTGATTGGTGGTTGGGTCCCTGGGAGCTCTGAGGGTACTAGTCAGTAATTGTTGTTCGTCCTAAGGGGCTGCAAACACTTCAGCTCCATAGAACCTTTCTCTAACTCCTTCATTGGGGACCGTGTACTCAGTTCAATGAATGGCTGTGAGCCTCTACATCTGTATTAGTCAGGTATTGTCCGAGCCTCTTAGGAGATAGCTATATGCTTGTCCTTCCTTCCGTCTCTGCTCCATAGTTAATCGCCATGTTTCTCTGATGCCTTGATACCTCGGAAGGAAAGACATTTCCTGACCCCCTTCATCTTCCTCACCTCTGGCTGTGATCATTCAACCATAAGAGAGATTACAGGAGTAGAGGGGACTGAGGAGAGGAACGAAAGGTAGGAGTTGGGTAGAAGGTGTAGCTGGAGGAAAGAAGGGAGAGGAAAAGGTGGTAGGCATCAGTGGCTGAGCCCTGTATCACCTGGGAACACACATTCTACCCTGAATGTCACAAAGTGATATCATTTTTCTGTGCCTTAGTTTGCTATTCTATGATGTATGGGCAATGACAGAACTTTCCTCATAGAATTATAGATGACTAAATTAATCAATTTAAAGTAAGTGTTTAAAATAGTACATGTACATGGGAAACAGAAGTCAGGTGTAATCAATAATTAGACTATCTTGTAAATGTTGGACTCTGAATTACCAGGGAACTCAATATGGTAAAGGTCACCACAGTTACAAACTAAGGTGAGGTTATGGTCTCCTGTGACCTCTCCACATGGTATTGATATCCTTAGCAGGCTAGACACTTTCTGATATGGAGAGGAAGGCATGTGAGGGGCATGAGATGCTGAGGCTGCTCCCAGGAGCTGAGTTCCTAGGATAGCAATCCTAATGCAAGAAAGTATTTGGGGATCCCAGGCATGATAGGAGGAAGAGTTAAGGAGATGATCGGGATCTGCAGAAAGAGGTCTTTATCTCTACGTGACCTTGAATGAATATATCAATCTTCCCTTGTTGCAGACTCAAGTGTTGGAAATCAGAGATGTTTATTATCTGCAAAGATCCTACAGTCACATCTGCCATGTCATGTTTTACCATTTATTAACGTTGTCCTAGCCACTGACATAAATCAATTCTAATTAGTCATTTTTACCCAGGTGAAACACTTTAGGAAGAACCAACCTGCCTGTCAAACAAATATTATTTTAGTGCATAACTTACTTTCACTAGTTAGACTTTGTGTATATTACTTATTTGCTTTGAAGCAGCTGTAAAAACCTTGGCAGGGTAGGAAGTCATTCCCCTTCCTGGCTCTGCCTGGGGACTCAACACTCCAAAAGAAACAGAGAGGCTGAACAGGTAAGGATCGCTATTGACCACCACCCCTCCAACCTTTCCAAGAGTCCCTCTGTGGTGTAGGCAGTGATTGCTGCAGTCCAAGGGTGGGTGTAAGAGAACTGGTAGGGTGTGTGTGAGTATTACTGCTGTAACAGCACAGCAGAGATGAGTAATTCTATGAAGTTCTATGCTCTCCATAAGTCTCTTTCATTCCATGGAGATAATCTCTGTCACAGACTTCTATGTGAAATTGACAGTAAAGGTGTAACTTAATGTGAAAAGAAAGAAATAAAGATCTTATCTTTGATTTTTTTGTGTGCTTCAAAATAAAACCAGTGATTTGCCTTTTTGAATGCCTTTTGAATGAATGCTGCTGGCCATTGTTGTAGAAATTGGGAAATAGGTCGGATTTAGGGACATGAAGTTCAGTTTGACTAAATAGAAACCTTGGCAGCTTTTATGTGATTGTCACAGGGCAGGGGCATGTGACAACGATGCATGGTCAACCCACAAGCAACAGAAAAGGCTCCACTTACATTTTGGGGCAATGGGTAAGACTTAGCCTGTGAAGTTATTGTCACACAAGCTTGAATTCATAAGAACAATCCCCAGGGCCTGTCTAAATGTCAAGTACAGCTGCAGGAACACCTAAAGTTCCAGCTCTGGGATAGTGGGGACAGGTGAGACCTTAACCTTACCAGTTTGTCATCTTTGCAGAGTAGGTGAATTCCAGGCTCAGCAAGAAACTACCTTAAAAACTAAGGTAAGGAGTGATGGGAGAAAGCAGCTGTCATCCACTTCTGGCTTCGACGTATGCATAGAGGAACGGGAAGGATGGAAGGGAAGGGGGGAGAGGGAGGAGGCAAGGAGGGAGAGACTGAGAAACAAAGGAAGAGAACAGAAGGAAAGACTGCAAGATATACAGAGAGAAAGACACCAACAGACAGTCAGAGATGAAGGGGTTCGGGGGAGGGCACATGGAGAGGAGGGAGTCTACTCGATGTTAATTCCCCCTTCAATAGGAGTAACCTACAGAGGATTAGATATGAGGTTCATCTTCATTTACTGTTTCTTGGAAAAACACAAAGTATGAGAGAAAAGAGTTGTAAAATCAGCTATTTTAAGACCAATGTAGGCAGTAGGCTGAAAGTATGTACAAAGGGAGCAGCTCACACCCACAGATTTACAGTGAGGAAGGTACATGAGATGAAGTCCCACCAGCCTAGAAAACACCAGCTCCTTTGTTCTGTTCTTCCAGGCCTTGGATTTGGTCTAAAACACAGCAACAAGAGGGGAAATGAGAGACGAAATCTTTGATTTCTTTAAGTGAGAAAACAGACATGCCGTGATTTCTGGCAGTGCCAAATCCTGTCTTGAAATACAGTCCCCTCTGCCTTTGTTTTCAGTTCAAAACCAGTAGCTTGGGAACAGGAGAAACACCAGAGGATGAAAGGGGACACTCACTCCTCCTAATAAATTACCAGGAGTTGGAGGGGGCGAGCCTGGCAATGATGGAACTAAGGGGACTCATGAGGAAGGGATTCCCCAGGACACCACCAAGAATCCCACAAGCCCCCGCTTCCCGGGAAGACGACTCCAGTGCACACTGAAGCACTTAATACCACTTAGTGAAAATAAGCAGATCTACATGCCGGAGTGTTTGGGTGTGTTACAACTAGCAGCTTTCTCCAGTAATATAATAGCTCCCCTTGGGTTTCACAGCCAGACAGACACACACAGTACTGGTGGAAAAAGAAGCCTTTGCCTGGTGAGTTGTGTCACTGGGTAAAGCTGATCAAAACAGAGGCCACCTATTTCATTTCCAAGAGGGGATTTTTGGTTGCCTGATATATTTAATTTACTTTTTTCTTTTGTAGAAAAAGAAAGTGTTTCTTAAGTACAAGCACAGTGTGTGAGGGCATGAGGAAAAATGGATACTCCCTCCATCAAAATGAGATTGATCTGGTTACATATGAATCCACCATACCTTGTTTGAGCATGAGTAACACACTAAATAGTATGTGAATAGAATTCACACGAAGTCTCTAAAATGTGTAATCTTACCCAAGAAGGGGCATCTCCCCCACCTGAGGGTGGTGTATAAACTGCTGCTTAGTAGTGGAACCAGGCTTAGGAATGTCTGTAGCAGACACTGTAGCATCCCTCACTGTGGCCCTCCTGGATTCAGCAGGGTGGCTGTACTGGCTGGTTTTGTGTGTCAACTTGACACAGGCTGCAGTTATCAGAGAGAAGGGAGCTTCAGTTGGGGAAGTGCCTCCATGAGCTCCAGCTGCGGGGTATTTTCTCAATTAGTGACCAAGGGGGTAGGGCCCCTTGTGGGTGATGCCATCCCTAGGCTGGAACTCTTGGGTTCTACAAGAGAGCAGGCTGAAGCCAGTAAGGAACATCCCTCCATGGCCTCTGTGTCAGCTCCTACTTCCTGACCTGCCTGAGTTCCAGTTCCTCTGGTGATCAACAGCCATGTGGATGTAAGCTAAATAAACCCTTTCCTCCCCAACTTGCTTCTTGGTCATGATGTTTGTGCAGGAATAGAAACCCTGACTAAGACAGTGACACTGTCCACAGACCTAGAGAGAGGAAGTTACTATCCTTTGGGGTCATGTTTGTGGGTAGGTTGCCCATGCACAGGCATGCAAGGGCATCACTCACTAAATAGACACAAATGGTTATTAATAACAATAAAAACAGACAAGAAGATCAAAGGAGAGGGAGTGGGAATGATAGAAAGAGTTGGCAGGAGAGAGCAGTAAATGTATAGGATCTAGGTACATTGCATAGATGACATTTTAAGATAATAAATATTAGTTTAAGACATGTCTAGATGTGTTGATGTCCATGGCCAATGTTACCACAGAAGGTCATGTGGATGTTTGTGGTCCGTGCTGTAACATGAAGCTATGTTGATATCTGTGGGTCATCCTGTCACAGGGAGATATATTAAGGTCAGTGCCCTGTGTAGCCTTAGATGACTGTGTTGATGTCTGTAGTCTGTACTGCTACAGGGGACCATGTTGAGGCCCAAGGCATGGGCTGTCTGCAGCGACCATGTGGATGTTATGGTCTGTACTACTGCAAGAAACCACGTGTGAGCCCATGACCCATGCTCATTCTGACTATAAAAGGAAGGCAAGGACACTACGCTCGCCATGGTATTGATGACTGCAGATTGATCTGAAAAAGGGGGACAGAGAAAGCTTCTATGACAACCCGTACCCCTACTCTATTGTACCCCCTCAAAGTAACAGGTAAACAGAAAGACACTGAAGAGACCTCTTTAAAACTGAGATAAGGATGATAAAGTGTAGTTCTCCACAATTAATGGCTTGGGACAGGACTTGGTTTTCTTTAAGGAGCTGGCAAAGAGTTTGACCAGGCTTCAGTGAGTGTATGGACTTGTTTTCTTCCCCTTTCTTCTTCCTTTTGGAGGAGGTTTGGGGAGGTTACAAGGGTCTGGGCAGACTTGGGAAGACTAGGAAGTAAGTGATCTATGGGATCCATGATGTGAAATTTTCAAATAATCAATTAAAAAAAAAAACCTTTAGGAAAAAACCTTCAGAGAAACAAAGCAATACTACAACACCAGCAAAAGGCATGTCTAAAATAAAGTAAAATATGTAAGTTATATTTAATAAAACATCAAAACACAGGAATGTTTTATTTTTATCTGATGAGCTTACAAATTAAATCATTTCTGTAAGGTTTCTTTATATATTCTTGGGTTAATCTACCACTATACATGACCCCATCCAATTTCCCTGCTGCATACTTACTTAACAGTGTAACAGGCCTGTCATCCCCCCCACACACACACACACATACACACACATACCTGCTTATTCCTGTTGCCTGTACTCTACTCTCATCTCCATTTATAAATTTTACTTCAATTATATGCTGATATGTATAGGTTTCCTTATAATTTTAATATATACTTCATTTTGCTAAATTTCCCCACACCTTATTTCCCAGCCCTTTCTCCCTCTATGTTTGATTATTTCTAACCTTAGTATGCCCTCTATTTTCATGATCTCTACATTTTACTATTTCCTATATACCAATGGCTGTCTTCAACAGCCCATTTCTAATAACATTGATTATACATGTACTCAAAGTTAAGCATACAAAACAAAGATTTAAAGCTAGGACCCACATGTAAAAGTGATAAATGGTGTTTGTCTTTTTGAGTCTGGATGAATTTGCTTAGTATAATTATTTTCCATTTTCAATCTATTATTCATGATTGAGAACGTCATTATTTCATTTTCATTTACATTCATTCATTATGATAATTGAATATATCACAGGCAGTAAAATTGATGGTTTCTGAATTTTCACATGCTAATTTTAAGCTGTTATCTTGTGATTGGACAAAGAAAATTTCTTTCTGTCTGTCCTAATTAAGGTTTTACTGGTGTGAACAGACACCATGACCAAGGCAAGTCTTAAAAAAGGACAACATTTAATTGGGGCTGGCTTACAGGTTCAGAGGTTCAGTCCATTACTATCAAGACAGGAACATAGCAGCATACAGACAGGTATGGTGCAGGCAGAGTTGAGAGTTCTACATCTCCATTTGAAGGCTACTAGAAGAATACTGGCTTCCAGGTAGCTAGGACTAGAGTATAAAAGCCCACATCCACAGAGACACACCTACTTCAACAAGGACACACCTCCAAATAGTGCCATTCCCTGACCAAGCATAGTCAAACCACAACACTGCCTTTCTATCTGTCTGTCTGTCTATCTATCTATCTATCTATCTATCTATCTATCTATCTATCTATCTATCTTATTGAGATAGGGAGGGAAACAGATATATTGCAGAATTGAGTGCAAATGGACACAAGTGGGCAATATTCATGATTAAGTTAGCAAAAGGAAAGAATGACATGGATTAGCCGCTGACTTCCTCTAGGTCACTAGAAGCACCAAAAGTGGTCTGTCTCCACAGAACTAAAGAAGGCAGTTGTAGGCAGGAGAAGGAGAGCTCCTGTTGACAGACACATGCAAGAACGTGCTGCTCTTTTCTGCCACCTCTGATTCAGAATTTGATGCTATATTTGAATGCCGGGAGGACATTGCTCTGGATGGCTCCTTCCATCCACTGTGGAGACATATGGACAACAGGAGTTATAAGTAAGAAAATAAACGCACCTATATACTACTTCTAGCAATGACAGTCCATGACTAGGATAGAATGGTGTCTTGAAGAAGAGTGAGGGGAAGGATGCCCAGGTTCATGGTGGTGATTTTCCTGACAACACTACCACCACGATGATGAACTAGCTGCTGAGAGCTTTGATTTGTGCCCATGTTTACAGCATTTCTGGCTTTAAAAGACTATTTCTAGATTACATAGGAGTAAAGGAAGATAAAAGCAGGGCTTACGCGATTGCTGGGAGTGACTGAGTTACAAGTAATTTTGCAGCTCAGCTTTCTAGAACAACCTGGGGGTTCTTGGTCCTCCAAAAGACAGCAGATGACATCATTCTAATGTCAACAGTCCAATAGGCTCAGAGTGGATTTGCTCAAGACAACAATAAGTGCTTCTTCAAAAGTTCTAGTGTATACAGCCATTCATTCATGTGCATGATGGCTGGCTCACCCGTACTGTGACCCACTGTCCTCGCTTACTTTCTTTAAAGATATTCTTTCATATCAGCTGACTCAAGTGTTTTCTTTCCCTGATACAGTCACGTTCTCCATGTGCTTCTGAGATAGGCTCTTCTAGAGTAATCCAATGTGTACAAGCTTAGATTAGGGTCCCTGATGTAGATTACCAACCATCACCAGCTCTTTGGCCCATCTTAGCTTTGGTGTGTCTTTATGTGTTCCTTTTTGAGTTGGCTTACGTCTTCAACTCTCAGTAAGGTTTTAGGGGGCAGTATTTGTATATGGAGAGTCCCTAGAGTTAACTTATTTGAGATCACAGTGTGTCTTGGTTGGAGGAATCAACTACAGATGCCTTCTATTAAAAAGTTGCACATGGAAATTGCTGTGGTTTCATTTCTTTTTGTTGTGATGATAGAACTTGCAGGAGAAAGGGTCTCTTTAGATCATAGATTACAGTTCATAATCTTGGGGAAGTCAAGGCTGTGGGAACTTGAAAGCAGTTGTTCTTTTCTGCAGTCAAGAGCAGAGAGAAATTAATTAACTCATACTTGTTATGCTCAGCTCGCTTCCATTTGTATAGGGTTTATGATTTCACCATGAGATATTTTCTTCTCATTTGTAATTTATTTATAGTGAAGTTTTAATGATTAAAGCCAAAACCAACCAACCAAAAATGAACATCCAATATTTTCTACTTAGTCCTTGCAAGGCTGTCTTCTGCTAATAGATATCTACTGTTCTCAGTACTCCCTGCTGTTTGTATTTTCAAAAACTATTTTCAATGGGTGAGAATTTAGGCTAACTTAACACATAAATAATATGAGAACCTCGTGGTTGCTTAGCAATCAGACAGTTAAATGTGTGTGCTTCCAAGTCAATAGTTTTGTGAGCTTTGGTGATGCTTTCTCAGTTAATATGTCTACATATTAACTGTGATGTTGGAGGCAAACTGAGAACTATCCTGTTGTTGTAGCTTGCTAAGTATGTTTATTTGCTTACAATTATTTATGTGTTGGGCTTCTGTTGGGGTGGGGGGACTCTGCAATTTCTTCTTATCTCTGACTAAAATGGAGCTTGAATGATCCATCTCTGTGCCTCAGTGGGGAGATTCTTTGCCTTACTCTCATCTAACAGTGTTTCTAAACTGTTACCAACCAGAAAACATGTTCTTCACACCCCTGGAAAGAAAAGGACAGCATCCCAGTTCTGTGTACTACTGAATTAAACTTTTACAATAAAAATAAGAATACACAATGATTTTTATGGGACTATTTTGGATTTAAAATATGAGTTACAGACTTAAAGTAAAACATGACAAAACAACAAAATCCCAATAGCATTTGCTTTTCATTGTTGTTTTAATAAATAAAAAGCAAATCATGGGTTTTGAAAATTTCTACCAAAAAGTATACCAGGGTTTGTATATCAGCATATATAGTATAGATAAATTGTGAAAATCGTTACCATAGTGTTGATAATCAAGGCTTTGTAGGGGCGTGTGTGCATGAGTGTCTGCACACATGCACCAAGCTGAAGCCTGGTTTGCTTCAGTGGATGCTCTATAGAGGGCATGCTGAGTAAGATCCCTTAGCAGTTCTCTACGTGCATGTAAACACAGAAATGCAGCATCCCTTCCCACAGATGACATAAGTCCTCATCTGTTACAATGCATGGAATTCAACGTGGAAGTGTGCAGTCCTACCATAAACTGCCTTCGGTTTGTAGATCTACTAAAGAGTGCACCACTAAAGAGAACATGTTTTATTAGAACTCCAATAGTGCTGAGAAAATAATTCTGAATTATTCTGCTGATCTGTGCCGCAAACCCTGCCTTCTCTAAAGTTTAATTCATTTTTCTTATAGCTGCTTGAAGAGTAGGCTTTTGTCTTCAAAGAAAAGTCCTCAAAAAAGCTTCACAATTGTAAGGAACAAAACGAAGCAACATTGTTTTACATCTATCAATCCTTTTGCCATGTTCAAGGGCTGACCCTCCTTCATTTCCCAAATGGTGAGACAGTGCTGAGTTTTATTGCCAAGTTACAAGGATAACCTTACAATTCCTTTAGTTTTCTACTGCCAAATACCATGCTAGAATTAAAAGTGAGTTATACACTTGTTTATTTCTTTGAGTTTAATTCTTAAGATATTTGCATTAATGAGTGTGCACAACCCTCATTGTTTGGCAATAACTATTTCAAACCCTGGCAGAGAGAGAGAGAGAGAGAGAGAGAGAGAGAGAGAGAGAGAGAGAGAGAGAGAGAGAGGCAAAAAACATGAGGAGTATGATGTAATAAGTTCTCCATCAGTCTCAAATGATCAGACAGCAATCAAATCTTCCAGAACGGGGACTAAATAGCCAAATTCCTGCAAAGATGAGATGTGCTTACAAGTTGTGTGTCCATCTAGAATTTTTGAATGTGGTAAGGCATTGCTCAAAGTAGCTGGGAGTGATATTGACTTTCCCCCTCTTTTCTTTAACTTTAAGGATACACTATATGTTCATCACTCTGAAAAATCCATCAGCATCCTAACTGTTACTACAAACAAAGGGAATCAAAGCAAACAAATGGACTATCCTTCCTTCACACTTAAAATAAGAAAATAAATATATACCTATTCTGCATAATATTCTGTTTATTTAAAACTGGTGGCTTTAAAATATAATGAAGAAGCTTATTGCACCAACTGTTAAACTATATGAAATATTCGATTTCTTCTGGGTTCAGGTTTTAACACAGAGCCAGAGGGGAAACGTGCCCACTTTGGGAATGGAATTTTGGCAGCGCTGTTGGATGGCACTGGTGGCAATGAAGTTGGAAGTCTGCTGAACATGAAATACCATCACTCAGGGTGTGCAGCCCAGTGCCAATCTGTGCCAGATTCTGGTCCTCATAAATATTTATGAGTGATCTCTGCCATCTCATTAGAATTTAATTCAAAGACAACAGGTGCAAAGCGGAGACTGCTTAAGTAAGGCCAACTCATTCTGCTGCGCTCCAAGCCTTATATTTAGCACAATCTGTGCAGGACACATTCTGACATATGTATGGTATGTATGTGTGTATATATGTATGTATCTCTATCTATCTCTCTGTGTGTATGTATGGTATGTATGTGTGTATATATGTATGTATCTCTATCTCTCTATCTCTATCTATCTATCTCTCTATCTATCTATCATCTATCTATCTATCTATCTATCTATCTATCTGTGTGTGTGTTGTAATTGTGTTATATAGATGAATATGTTTGTATATGGATGCACTTCCCCCATGTGTGCAGAGGTCAGAGGAGGACATCAGGTGTCTTAGACTTTCATTCATATACTTTTACCTTGAGATCAATTCTTTCACTGAGCCTGGAGCTGGGCTGGCAGTAATCACGCCTCAGAGATTTCCCCTGCTCCCAGTACTGTGCTGGGGTTACAGGCTTGTGCATGGCCACACCTGGTTGGCTTTAATTTATTTTGTTTGAGTTTTTTTGTTTTGTTTGGTTTTTAGTTGAATGCTGGCATGTTTGGGATCTGAGCTCAGCTCTTCCTGCTTGTACAACAAGAGGAGTTACCCATGGAACCTTCTCTTTCTCTATCCACCAGGCACTGCTTCATGTGTGATACAACAGTAATGACAGAGAGAAAGTGCTAATGGACAAAGGCTGAGAGAAAGATCACTAAGAGAACTTGGTGCTTTTGCACTCAATCCTAGCACTCACATGGGGGCTCACAGTCACCTGTAACTCCAGTTCTCAGGGATCTGATCCTTTCTTCTGTTCTCCATAGGTACTCTATGCACATAGTACATGGACATTCATGCAGGTTCAGAGGTAGAAAAGGAAAGGGGGAAGTGATATAACTCAAAATCAATCAACCAATCAATCAGCCAGTCAAGCAATCAATCAATCAATCAATGACTATCTTTTAGAGCAAAGTGTATAGCACCTAGGCTGAACCTGAATGTTAGTGACACACAGAAAACAAACAATAAACATAGAGTAGATTAATACCTAACCCAGACTTAAATGGACATAAAAAAATGATATGTGTAGGGGTTGGGGGTTACTGAGATGTGTGGCAAACCCCATCAGTACATAAAACCTAAGTCATGTCAATATCTTGACAAAGAATGCTTCCCTGAGTGGCATCTTCCAGTCTGGGCTCCTTCCTAGAATTTAAGCAGTGCGTGAACTTAAATTAGAAAGAAATCTGAAACATGACCCTTGATGACTTTAATTAAGCTTGCTGCTCAAATTTACACATACAGAACACCACCTCTGCTTTTCCTATCCAGTTCGCAGATGCTTTTATTTTGCTTTGGACAATTAATTAATTGATTTTTGAAACAGGGTCTCATGTATCCCAGCCTGACCTTGTCCTGTTCTGATTCTTCACAGGGCTGGCATTAAAGACCTGCACAACCACATTAGGTTTGTGCCTTGCTGAGGAATTGAATCCAGTGTCCCATGCACACCAGACAAGCAAGCAATCTGCCAGCTGAACACTGTGCCCAAACTCAGTTGTTTTTCAGGTGCCTCAGGATGTCATCTTTGACATTCATATATTATCAGATGTAGTGCTAGTTTTGTGATTTTTGGTTGGTGACTCAAAAGGATATGTGTTTCAACAGCACGGGCTTGCTTGTGGCTGGACTGCAGTGGAACTGGATTTCTATGTATCAAAAAAACATCATTTAGATAAATACCTTGCTGCTTTCATCAACCTTAGGGTCTCTAGGTCTAGCTGATAGAGCAGGATATTTTAACACCCTCTCATGTTAAAGGTTATAAGAATATGTATCCACATGCTGGAATCTGTTTGGTCTTCTAGAAATAGCTGAGAGACCAGCCACAAGGAGTTACAGGGTCTCAGAGAACTTAGGGAGCCAAAACCTGCTTGGAATGTCTCTGGTAGGGTGCATTACTATGCACTGTGTGGCATTATCAGAGCTCTGTAAATTGGGAAGCCTGGCCAAGAAAACTCAGAAAGTTTAATGATTTTCCTTTTTTAAAAGCCAAACTAATTAATACTAAGTGACCCAGCTAGTCATCTCTCTCCCTGTGAGAGCTGAAATTCTACCCAGCAACACTTTCTTCTCCATTTGAATTTCCTCCACAATGAGCTTTTCAAATTTTCTATAGTTCCCTCTTCCTAATAAATGTGTCACCTCCCCTTCTTGTCTTGATGTCGTTTAATATACAACTTCAAAGAATCTGATACCATATAAAGTTAATGGTATTTTCGGTCTTGTATGATATGTCCATCAGCTCTGGTTTGCTGCCTGCCCACACAACAATTTTGCATGCTGCCTACCCACAGCCTGGTTGCTCTCTAGAGCTCCATCCTCCCACTCAGTCTTGCTGCAGAGCCCTACTGGAACTTGAGGCTCAGTGTGGACCAAAAAAATGGAGCCTTCTTGTGGCATATTGAAAATGTCTAGCAGATCATTTGTTTCTAGCTATACAAATTGCCATAGGGAGGAACTTCAGCTTGACTGTTTATACCCTTCAAAAAACACTCAGTGGTCTGTTTCTTAGTTACAATGTCTAATTTTTCTTCAGATATAGTTCAATAGAATGGATTCTTTTAGAATCATAATTCAAGGAACCTCTTTATGTTATAATATAGATTAAAATTGTCCACAATATGTTGTGGATGGCCCTGGTACTGTTCTTGTGAGCCAATCCCTTAATGAATAAAGAAGCCAATCACTGGATGAGTAGGCGGGACCCTGGTTGGACGGAGGGAGAGTTAGGCTCTCTTTGGAACATGGACAGCAGAGGGGTAAGATGCAGCTGCTAGAGTTTCCCGATATCATGGCGGATTCACAAGGATTAGCCATTGCAGGAATCAGATTTTAATAAGGTTTACAAGATTAGGTTTTAGTTGTTGTGCCCAGAGACTGAGTTACCATTGTTTCTGAACTAAGTTTGTGTTACATTTCTTTCACACAGCTGCATCTGTGAGTTGAAGAGAGAAAAGTACGGTAGCCAAGTGTGGAGGATTTGAAGCATGGTGTTATCATGGCAACAACTCACCAATGGGAACCTAAAGAGCTGGGTGGAGAGGTTGTAGAGTTCAGAGTCAGAATCTTCATGAGATAAAAACAGGTTTGCCATTGCCAGCCAGTGCATGGGCCGCCAGGCTGCTGAAGCTGAGAGTTGTACAAGCAACTCCTGGGCAGAGGCACAAGCATGGGAATGTGCTGGTTCTACATTCATCTTTTTTAATATTTCCTGCAACAATAATATATTTAGTTACTTCGATTAATCATATTTTAGTTTATTCTTTTGTTTCAATATTTGGGACTTGAACTTAGGGCTTCATACATGTTAGGGGTGGACTCTACCTCTGACCTGTATTCCTTGTCCCTCATTTATTTGTTTGGTTTCTAATTCACTTTTTTTTAGCTGATATCTATTAGAATTATATGGTAAAGACATTTGTTGAAATTAATAAATCACTTGTAAACATAGGGAGAAACTGAAAAAAAAATCTCACAAAAGCACCTGTTCATGATTTCCCAGGGTAGCCAAACACTTAAGATGGAGCTCTTGTTGTCCCAGTCATGTTCCCAGATACAGCCATGACAATAACTCTTTTTGTTCACACACCTTTCAAGTTAATGAATCGTTCCCATTAATCAGCATTGCAACACATATTTTGAGACATATAGTGACCATTTTCACATGCTTAAAGAAATTCTGTGAAGCCAGGCAGTGGTAGCGCATGTCTTTAATCCCAGCACTTGGGAGGCAGAGGTAGGCAGATTTCTGAGTTTGAGGCCAGCCTGGTCTACAGAGTGAGTTCCAGGACAGCGAAGGCTACACAGAGAAACCCTATCTCAAAAAACAAAACAAAACAAAACAAACAAAACAAACAAACAAAAAAGAATCTCTGTGAAATTTATAGAAGAGTTAGAAACGTGGGGATAAAATTATAAATAATGAGATCATTATGAATAACATGACCAGTCATTATGGATTAAAACTAAAGAGCTACCAAAACCAGGAGTATGGAGAAGAAACAGGGAAAATGGGATCAGAATCATCTCCTTCGGTATGAAGTGTTTATCCTGAGTCCTCAAAAATGCATATGGGCAACCAAGTTGATGGGCAAGGTACATTGCATGAAGATAGGTTGATTGATACCCATTTGAGACAGCAGGGTTACTATTATAAGCTGAGAGTGAAGGAAGAGGAAAAACCAAGATATGCAGAGCATGGTATTTCTATGGGAGATGGAGAACAGTTGAATGTTTTATAGCGTATGATCAAGGTGTAAGACTTATACTGTAGAGCAGAGGACTCACAGTGTATAATCAAAGCACACTGTCCATACCATGTAGAAGAAAGGCTTTACCAAATACTATACCAAATCAATTTAAGAAATAAAAGCGAGGAGAGGATCCTCTCAGCTTCCGAGTGATAGAGCTGGATCAGCGATCATCTCTGCCCCCTCCCTGCTAGTGGAGGGCCTGCCTTCAGGGTGTGCTTCAGCACAGAGACTCAGGTGAGATCTGCCATTCTCTCTCCCATGACTTTCTAAGGTGGGACCAGCTGGGAGGCACAGGCCTCAGGAGTTGAAGGTGAGTTGCAGGGCAGAAAGGACAGGACAAGTTCTAGTCAGAGACACTAAGAACATCTAACACCAGAGATCAAGAGATGGTGAAAAGCAAGAATCCTACCAACAGAAACCAAGACTACTTGGCTTCATCAGAAACTAGTACTCCCACCAAAGCAAGCCCTGGATATCCCAAAACACCGGAAAAGCAAGATTTGGATCTAAAACATAACTCACAATGCTGATAGAGGAACTTAAGAAGATTTCCCAGGGTAGCCAAACACTTAAGATGGAGTCTTGTCCCAGTCAGGTTCCCAGATACAACCATGACAATAACTCTTTTTGTTCACACACCTTTCAAGTTAATGAATCTTTCCCATTAATCAGCATTGCAACGCATATTTTGAGACATATAGTGACCATTTTCAGATGCTTAAAGAATTTCTGTGAAGCCAGGCAGTGGTAGCACCTGGTAGTGGGAACTCCCTTAAAGAAATACAGGAGAACACAGATAAAGAGGTACAAGCACTTAAAGAGGAAACAAAATAATCCCATAAAGAATTAAAGGAGATCACAAGTAAACAATTAGAAGCCCTTAAAGAGCAAAACCAAAAATCCCTTAAGGAATTGCAGGAAAACACAAACAAACAGGTGAAGGAATTGAGTAAAACCAATCAGAACCTAAAAATGGAAGTAGAAACAATAAAGAAATCACAAAAGGAGACAACCCTGGAGTTAGAAATCTTAGGGAAAAAGTCAGGAAACATAGATGCAAGCATCACCAAGAGAATACAATAGATAGAAGAGAGAATTTCAAGGGCAGAAGATAACATGGACAACATTGACAGAACAGTCAAAGAAAATGCAAAATGCAAAAAGACCCTAACCCAAAACATCCAGGACACAATGAGAAGACCAAACCTAAGGATAATAGGTATAGAAGAGAGTGAAGACCTCCAACTTAAAGGGCCAGTAAATATCTTCAACAAAATTATAGAAGAAAACTTCTATACATACAAGAAGACTATAGAACTCCAAATAGACTGGACCAGAAAAGAAATTCCTCCCACCACATTATAGTCAAAACAACAAATGCACAAAACAAAGAAAGAATACTAAAAGCAGTAAGGGAAAAAGGTCAAGTAACATACAAAGGCAGGCCTATAAGAATTACACCAGACTTCTCACCAGAGACAATGAAAGCTAGAAGATCCTGGGCAGATGTCTTACAGACCCTAAGAGAACACAAATGCTAGCTTAGACTACTATACCCAGCAAAACTCTCAATCACCATAGATGGAGAAACCAAAGTATTCCATGACAAAACCAAATTCACACAATATGTTTCCACAAATACCCCCTTCAAAGGGTAATAAATGGAAAACTCCAACACAAGGAGGGCAACTATATCCCTGAAAAAGAAAAATGTAATCTTCCAACAAATCTAAAAGAAGATAGAGGCATGAATGGAATGCCAGCTCTAACTACAAAACTAACAGGAAGCAACAATTACTTTTACTTAATATCTACTAACATCAATGGACTCAATTCACCAATAAAAAGACATAGACTATCAGATTGGGTACCAAAACAGGACCCAACATTTTGGTGCATACAGGAAACCCACTTCAGTAACAAAGACAGACACTACCTCAGAATAAAAGGCTGGAAAACAATTCTCCAAGCCAATGGTCCCAATAAAAAAGCTGGAGTAGCCATTCTAATATCAAATAAAATCAACTTTCACCCTAAGTGATCAAAAAAGATAAGGAGGGACACTTCATATTCATCAAAGGTATGATCTACCAAGATGAACTCTCAATTCTGAACCTCTATGATCCAAATGCAAGGGCATCTACATTCATAAAAGAAACTTTACTAAAGCTCAAAGCACACATTACAACGCACACAATAGTAATGGGAGTTTTCAACACCCCACTCTCTGCAATGGACAGATCATGGGAACAGAAACTAAACAAGGACACAGTGAGACTAACAGAAGTTATGAAACAGATGGATTTAATAGATATCTGTAGAACTTTTTATACTAAAACAAAAGGATATACCTTCTTCTCAGCACCTCATGGAACCTTCTCCAAAATTGACCATATAATTGGTCACAAATCAGGCCTCCACAGATACAAGAAGATTGAAATAATTCCTTGTATCCTATCAGATCACCGTGGTCTAAGACTGCTCCTCAATATCAACATAAACAATAGAATGCCCACATACATGTGGAAGCTTAACAACACTCTACTCAACGATAACTTAGTCAAGTAAGAAATAAAGAAAGAAATTAAAGACCTTCTAGAGGTTAATGAAAATGAAGCCTCAACATACTCAAACCTATGGGACACAATGAAAGCAGTCCTGAGAGGAAAACTCATAGCTTTAAGTGCCTCCAAAAAGAAACTGAAGAGATCATACACCAGCAATTTGACAGCACAACGGAAAGCGCTAGAACAAAAAGAAGCAAATTCACCCAAGAGGAGTCAAAGGCAGGAAATACTCAAACTCAGGGCTGAAATCAACCAAATAGAAACAAAAAGAACTATACAAAGGATCAACCAAACCAGGAGCTGGTTCTTTGAGAAAGTCAACAAAATAGATAAACCCTTAGCCAGACTAACTAGAGGACACAGAGATAGTTTACTAATTAACAAGATCAGAAATGAAAAAGGAGACATAACAACAGACATTGAGGAAATCTAAAATATCATGAGATCCTACTACAAAAGTCTATACTCAACAAAACTGGAAAACATGGATGAAATGGACAATTTTCTAGACAGATACCAGGTACCAAAGTTAAATCAAGACCAGATCAATGATCTAAACAGTCCCATATCTGTTAATGAAAGAGAAACAGTCATTAATAGTCTCCCAACCAAAAAAAGCCCAGGACCACATGGTTTTAGTGCAGAGTTTGATCAAACCTTCAAAGAAGACCTAATACCAGAACTCCTCAAATTATTCAACAAAATAGAAACTGAGGGTACTCTACCCAATTGGTTCTATGAAGCCACAGTTACTCTTATAACTAAACCACACAAAGACCTAACAAAGAAAGAAAAGTTCAGACCAATTTCCCTTATGAATATCGATGCAAAAGTACTGAACAAAATTCTTGCAAACCGAATCAAAGAACACATTAAAATGATCATTCATCATGATCAAGTAGGCTTCATCCCAGGGATGTAGGGATGGTTCAATATATGGAAATCCATCAACGTAATTCACTACATAAACAAACTCAAAGAAAAAAACCATATGATCATCTTACCAGATGCTGAGAAAGCATTTGACAAAATCCAACATCCCTTCATGATAAAAGTCTTGGAAAGATCAGGAATTCAAGACCCATACGTGAACATAGTAAAAGCAATATACAGGAAACCAGTAGCCAACAGCAAACTAAATGGAGAGAAACTTGAAGCAATCCCACTAAAATCAGGGACTAGACTAGGCTGCACACTCTATCCCTACCTATTCAATATTGTACTTGAAGTCCTAGCCAGAGTGATTAGGCAACAAAAGGAGATCAAAGTGACACCAATTGGAAAAGAAGAAGTCAAATTCTCACTATTTGCTGATGATATGATTGTATACTTAAGAGACCCCCAAAATTCCACCAGAGAGCTCCTAAACCTGATAAACCACTTCAGCAAAGTAGCTGGATATAAAATTAACTCAAGCAAATCAGAGGCCTTCCTCTACACAAAGGATAAACAGGCGGAGAAAGAAATTAAGGAAACAACACCCTTCACAATAGTTACAAATAATATAAAATACCTTGGTGTAACTCTAACTAAGCAAGTAAAAGATCTGTTTGACAAGAACTTCAAGTCTCTGAAGAAGAAAATCGAAGAAGATCTCAGAAGATGGAAAGATCTCCCATGCTCATGGATTGGCAGGATTAATATAGTAAAAATGGCCATCTTACCGAAGGCAATCTACAGATTCAATGCAATCTCCATCAAAATTCCAACTCAATTCTTCACAGACTTAGAGAGAGCAATT
>JADRCD010174899.1:0-13128 GCA_019843815.1 Montemys delectorum | reverse complement strand
AAGTCAATTCCCAACAACCACATGAAGGCTCACAACTATCTCTACAGCTACAGTGTACTCATATATAATACATCCTTTAAAAAAAATACAAATGAAGAGAGGGAGGAGCCAGCCATTGTAGGAAATTCCTGTAATCCCAGGCTCTGATTGGCAGAGCTGGAAGGATTGCCACACTGAAACCAGCCTGGTCTACATGATGAATTCCAAGCTAGCCTGGGCTAGTTCCACCTGATCCAAAAGCAAACACCTGAAGAAAAGGGAACTAGTGAGGAGAGAGGATGGGACCGGAGGAGTCCAAAGCTCATTCTGTACAAACCCAATGGCCGAGTCAGAGTCAGATCCAGCTAGCCCTTGGGATGGGCAGGGCAATGTCTCCATGGTAAAGTCGGTCTGGCCACTGAGAGGACGAAGCCACGAAGCTTGAAGGGCAGATTCTCACCGCTGCTGGTGTCAGAAATGACGGGCAATGGAGCTCTGAGAATCAGTTGTGACCTCGGTCTGGAGTCTCAGACAAGTCTAGGGTTGCCTGGACAGGCCTTCAGCAAAACGAATAACCCCTCTCCCTCCCACTGCCCCAGCATCCCTACCTCCTTATATCCTGTCGTGCCAGGGCCTCAAGATGCTGCAGGCTGGATGGCCTCTCTTAGGTTTTCTTATGTGACTCCCGCCCCCCAACACACACACACACTGTCAGTTACAGCCCACCCACAGTCCCCATGCATATGGCAGACCTGGCAACGTGCCACCATGGCCCCACAGAGGTCAAGATGCTCTCTCACCCCCCCCCCGCCATGCAGCCCCCCCCCTGCCATGCAGCCCCATTCTGCAGCATCCGTCCTGGACCCCTCCCCACATTCTTTTAAAAAGATTTATTTTATGTGAGTGCACTGTTGCTGTCTTCAGACACACCAGAAGAGGGCATCAGATCCCAAGACAGATGGTTATGAGCCACCATCTCTTGTGTAGTTGGTTGCAGGGAATTGAACTCAGGGCCTCTGGAAGAGCAGTCAATGCTCTTAACTGCTGAGCCATCTCTCCAGCCCCTTGTTTTTTGGTTTGTTTTTTGTTTTTTTGTTTTGTTTTGTTTTGTTTTGTTTTTTTAGATAGGGTGGCACTATGTCACTCTGGGTGTCTAGAATCCACTAGTAGACCAGGCTAGCTCTGAACTCTCAGGGCTCTGCCTCCTGAGTGCACCCCTGCCCAGCGGCATTCCCTTAATTTAGAGCCCGAGATGCATAGGTTGAGCAGCCCAGTGGGTTTTGCCCTAGGAGATTTGAGGTAAAGAAGGAAGCCTGGTGACACACGGTGGAAGCCCCCTTCAAGCAGGGAGTGAACACGCCCACCCAGCAGCTTCTGTCTCTTGTTGCCTGGCTTCCTTTCTCACTGCAGTACTTCTGGGGTTTTCCCCATCTCCCTCTCCCCACCCCTGTGTAACTATGAACTTCATAGACATGGCCTCCTACTTTGGAGACAACATGAGTGGGCCTGCTCCAGGTCTCCCTGATTAAGTGTCTCCCACCCCTGCCAACCAGGCCTTCCTCAGTGCCTGGAAGAGGAGCATTTGAGTGGGGCCCTAGTTGTCGTCCACTCATCAGCCCCAGATAGGGTATTTTCTCCCGACTTCCTCTTCTGTTAAGGTAGCATTAGGACTTAGCAGGCTGAGAGATACAAAGTATAAAAAAAGGAGAGCTTGACTTTCCTAGAAGGCGGAGGTGGGGAAGGATAAAGGAAGAGGCGAACGTGGACCAGGTCTGGGTCTAGGCGCAAGCTTCTGAGTGGACCAGGTCTGGGTCTGCAGGCCCAAGCCTCTGGGTCTTTCTGTGGTGTCCTGGCCTGTAAAACGGGAGACTAGGTGAGGTGGCGGCCACGTGCCCATGATCCTAGCACTTAGGAAGTAGACAGAGAAGGACAAGGGGGTCCTAACCAGCCTGCTCACGTAGCAAGTTCAAGGTCAGTCTATGTGAGGCTGTGTGATGGTTAATATTTTTAGAATCACCAAGTGCCTTGGTGGTTCTTGGCAGACATTGTGTATACTAGCAGGTTGTAGTGACACACACCCTTAATCCTGGCACTCAGGAGGCAGAGGCAGGAGGATCTCTGTGAGTTCAAGGGCAGTTCTACACAGTAAGCTCCAGGACATCAGGGTTCTGGAGAGAGACCCTGTCTCAAAGGCTAGCCTTGAAGCGTGTCTGTGAGGGATGTCTTTATGTTAATTGATGGGGAAGCCCACCTTAACTGTGATGGGACCATTCTTTGGCAGGGGATCCTGGACTGTATAAAGTGGAGAAGTGAGCTGATTATGGGCATTTGCTCTTTGCTTCCTGACTGCACATGCGATGTGACCAGCTGCTTCAGGCTGGCTGTTTTGACCTCGAGGCCCACAATGGCCTTGAACTGTGAACCAGAATAAGCTCACCCCCCTCTTTTCATTGTATTTTGGGGAAAAGAAACTAAGATGCTTTGTCTAAAAGGGGGGGCAAGGTGGTCTGCCGCAGACTGGGTTCGTTACGGGGACCCCAATTTCCATGGGATGAGAGCTCTGATCAGGTGGGCAATAAGTGGCGGATGACAAGCAGACTCAACACAAGGGTGTGCTGACTCTGAATGTATTTGTACAAGGTGAAATTCAGGCTTAAATAGCATACAGCAAGCAGGGCAGATGACAAGAGTCACCTAGGCGGGCGAGGGTTACAGCAAGGTCAATAGGATCAGAGAGCAAAACTGGAGTCACGTAGACAAGTGACCACCACTTCAAGGTTGGTAGGGTCTGGTAGCCAGGTGTGAAGCAGGTGAAAGAGCAGTTGAGCCCTCCCTGCTGGGGCTATTTTGGTATTCCTGTGCTAATTCTCTGGGTCTCGCTGGAGACAGATGCACACCTGGAAGTTCCGATTCTAGCTAAAGTCCTTGAGTGAGGGAAGCCCTTGGATTACTCTCTGTAGGTAAAACAGTTCTGACTATTGTGGAACTGCCCTAAGGAATGTGCTTGACCTCTGTTCCTAGCTCTGAGGAAAACCTTCTGGTAAGGCAGATTCCTTGAGAGAAATTCCAAGCTA
The DNA here is from genome assembly GCA_019843815.1 of Montemys delectorum. NCBI lineage: Eukaryota > Metazoa > Chordata > Mammalia > Rodentia > Muridae > Montemys > Montemys delectorum. The sequence goes on along the minus strand of JADRCD010174899.1, from coordinate 10,075 downwards.
AGGACAGCTTGGAATTGAATTAGGATATTTTGGAACGTTGTGCTGACCAGGAGACAATGCCTAATCTAAGTTTAGCCATTAAGGAATCATTTCTTGGGGTACCTTTATGCCTAAATAAGAGGCCCATGTTGACGACTGGAAAGACTAATCTGGAACACGTCTGAGTTAGGAGATGCCAGCGACTATCTGAATACCCAGGAGGCACAGGCTCCCTTTTGAGGCCATTACGCCTCTTGTCCTTGATCAGGCTTTTACCCCTGATATTGCAGACATGACTGGTGTAGACGAGTGTGCGTGGCAGTGGTCTTTACCACAGTGCAGCTCTCGGGGGGCCTTATTGGCCGTCATGCTAATCCTGGGTCGCCTAAGCAGAGCCTATAGGAGCCATGGGGTCATTCCTTCAGTGGAGGAACAAAAGTGTGTGCAACAGTGAGTGAGACCAGGAGTTAGAGTCAGAAAGGCCAGATCTAGTGCTAGACCCAGCTATGGCTTCTTCTTGTCACCTTGGAATGGTCATTATATTTCCAAGGGTAACATCCTCTTCCCGAGACTCCTGGACCAATGAATGGAGCAGCACAAGAAACAGAAAGGGAAACCACACTTTTTACTTTAAATGAGCAAGTAATTGGTCTCTGGGCAGAGTTCCACCCCCGTCCTCTATCTGAGGACTTTAACACTTCTTTAGACTTGTGTTTCGAATAGATCAGATTCTCCAGGATTTTCCCAACAAGGAGAGATAACTGTCTCCACATCACCATGGCAACCGATTCAATCAAATCCTAATCTATTCCCCACTCTAGAGGAAACAAGACCTGGGAGAACAGAGCTTAAAAATGGGGTGGACTGAGGTCTCCTGCAGCAGCCAACTTTATTGAGCGCATCAGACAATTTATACTCTGAGGGTTAAGAAGAGCCACACGAGAAAGTGTCCAACCACAAGGATAAGCTGTACGCAGCAAAAACGTGTTTTTCCACAGAGACATATAAGCAAACAACAATAGCCAGCTGAAATGAATCATCTGAAGTAAACTCGCTCTACATGCTACACCTGGGATGAGCTTTCAAACACATTCCAAGCACAATTCCGAGTCTTGAAGAAACAGAACTTGTTTTCTTGCAGTTTTCTCACAAGCACCAGAAGTCTCCTCACAGGACTCCACTCTCCGACCCTGTTCTGACACTAGTTCTCTACTGACCCACCCAACGACTTTGCTCAGAAGCGAGGTGCACATGAGCACCTCCACCTAACAGTCCCATTGCTAGCGCCCTTCCAGCCTGCCTCTGTGCAATTCCTGGAGGGACCCCCACACTCAAATCCCGGGAGCGACGACCCCACACACCACCCAGACACGGACTTGATGCAATCTGCAAGAGGCTTTTTATTCCAGCTAGCTGGGGCGAGACTCATATCCCTCGCGGGGGTAGAGGAGTCTGGCCCCGAGCAAGATCTTAGGCAGCTTTTTATTCCTGTGCAGTTGCTGTGGCAAAAGGGAAGACTGGGGTAAGGGGAAGGTACAGGGTGGTTTCTGATTGGTGCTGGCTCGTGCTAGGGTCCAGGGGCGGGCTAGCCACCTGGCAATTGTTTTGGGCCAGGTTGTCTCTGGGTTCTTGGGCCAGGTCCTCTTGGTTCCCTTGTTTCTAGGTTCTGGGAGCCGGTCTCCCACTGAGTTTAACTAATGGCTAAGTTCCCACAGTACAGTTTGAAAACTTAATCTTACAGCTCACCTTGCCCTGGACTTCCTAAAACCCCTTTGTGCTCCATTAGGATTGAAACCGAGAGGGCAGCAGTTCCAACTGTTCTAGAGGCTTCTAAGTGGAAAGAAGAGCAGAGAAGGTGTCCCAGCAAAGGTGGGGTGGGGTGCAGGGGCAGAGATGGGAAGAAGCTAAGAGTGTGGTGGAGAAAGTGGAGAAGAGAAAGGGAGGCTGAGGAAGGCTCACTACAGTAGGCATGGAGCTCCGTCCTGTAGTCCTAGCACTCCAGAGATGGGTGCAGGAGGACCGGAAGTTCAAGGTCATCCTTGGCCACACCCTGAGATCCAGGTACATGAAACTCTGTGTCAGAAAGAAAATTCTCCATATTAAAAACAAAAACAAGGGCTGGAGAGATGGCTCAGTGGTTAAGAGCACTGACTGCTCTTCTGAAGGTCCTGAGTTCAAATCCCACCAACCACATGGTGGCTCACAACCATCTGTATAGCTACAGTGTGCTCATATAAATAAAATAAATAAATAAAAACAAAAACAGACAGCACTTGGGAGGGAGAGGCAGGTGGATTTCTGAGTTCGAGGCCAGCCTGGTCTACAGAGTGAGTTCCAGGACAGCCAGGGCTACACAGAGAAACCCTGTCTCAAAAAACCAAATAAACAAACAAACAAACAAAAAAAACAAAAACAAAAACCAAAACCAAATACCTTAGGAGGAAGCATGGTCAGTGGGGCTTGCCCACTTTTTCTCCAGTTGCATCTGTCTAAGATGTAGTTTGACTAAGAAAGAGTTTCTGCCAGAGGTGGTGGCTCACACTTTTAAGCCCAGCATTCTGAAGGCAGAGGCAGGAAAATCTGTTAGCTGAGGCCAGCCTAGTCTACAGAGTGAATTCCAATTACAGCTACATAGTGAGAGCCTGTATCAACCAAAAAGAAACAGTTACTGGGGCTGTCGAGATGGCTCAGCTGGTAAGAACATTGACTGCTCTTCCAAAAGTCCTGAGTTCGAATCCCAGAAACCATATGGTGGCTCACAACCACCTGTAATGAGATTGGACGCCCTCTTTTGGTGTGTCTGAAGACAGCTACAGTGAATTACAACAGAGCGAGTGGGGCCGGAGCTCAATTCCCAGCAGCATCACACACATGATGGCTCAGGGCCATCTGTACAGCTACAGTGTACTCACACACATTAAATAAATAAATAAATAAATAAATAAATAAATAAATAAATAGAAAAAAAGAAACAGTTACCACACCAAGCAGTCTTGATCCAGGAATCCGCACTTCCCTAGAAGAACCTTCCCCAGGTTCGGAGGCTGGCTCCGAGCGAACTTGACCAGCGATCCCCTCTACCTGGCCGGGCACTGATTAGGGAGCCCGCTGCCTTCACCCTGGTAGGGGGTCAGCTCCCTTAGGCAGGCTTAAGCAACAGTTGCCACTCTGTTCCCATCACAGGCTACATAGGGCCTCAGTCCTGGTATCAGCTTGGCCCACAGTTGACTCTTTGAAGGCTGGCAACATTTCCCCATGATTCCTTAGAGGGAGATGACTGACAAATGTAAAGGGGATTCAACACCTTTCGAGGACAAAGGTGATGGACAGGTCACTCTGGGTTCACCCATGTGTTTTCTTTCCACAGAGTATCATGGACAGCCCTGGCTAGCTTGTGTCACACACGTGTCACACACAAAAAACACAGCTCTCACTAGGTAGTGGTGGTGCGCGCCTTTAATCCCAGCACTTGGGAGGCAGAGGCAGGTGGATTTCTGAGTTTGAGGCCAGCCTGATCTACAGAGTGAGTTCCAGGATAGCCAAGGCTACACAGAGAAACCCTGTCTCAAAAAATCAAAACCAAACCAAAACAAAAAACAAACAAAAAAAAACCCCCTGCAGCTCTCAATTCAAGGGGGGATAGGAGATTGTGGGGCCACATTTGAATGACTACTGATTTAGGTCACCCCAAATTCCTTCCTCCAAAACAGAAACAATTTTTATGACATTTTCATAAGAGCAGAACAAAGACAGGCATAAATCAAGACATTTTTCAAATACATTGACAGGAACATGAGAGAGAGATGGCTATAGCAAAATGGTAGAGAATCTCCCATAGGCCTCGGATGTTATTTGCTGACATTGTTAGCTTTTGGGTTAGTGGAAGCTAATGATCTACTAAGTATAATGATATATATATATATATATATATATATATATATATAATCATTGATGTTAGTTCCCTGTAAAATGAATTAATATAAATTAATTATTGAAGTAATCTGGTAGCTGTGTTTATTTAATCTTAGCCAGTCCCCAACAACCACACAGAGAAACCAAGATTTATTTCAAGCCACACCTCAAAAGCTGAGCAGTTAAACGATCTAGAGTAACCCCTATGCTAATCCGGCCACCTCCCACCCCATCCCATGATACTTGCATATTGTTATTGATCTGGGTCTTTGGGCTTCAGATGTTTCTTCTTGTGGTGTCTTCTCAGACCGTCTCATCCTTGTGCACACCTCAATTTCGCCCCTCCCCTCTGGCTGACGGAAGTCCTGCCTTATTCTCTTTTCTGCCCAGCCATTGCATGATCAGCATTTATTGATACGGCAGAGAATAAGTGGTAAGGATTGTTTACAGAAATTTGAGGCAGATAATTTCTAGTATAAGTATTGCAATGTCCTGTCCAGATGGAAACAGAGAAACCAGCATTTGAATAACACAAGGGTAAACTTTGCACAGAAGATACAAAAACATTATGCCTACATTTCTCCTTTTTTTTGTCTATTAAAAGGCTCTTTTTTCTCATAATAGTATACCACATACAATAATAATTGTGAAGGTTATCAGATATAGCGTACATTATAACGTCTAGTCCATACGTATTTGACAATTTGGAGAAAGAATTCTATTATCTATCCTATGTTGGTGAGTTAGAAGTTTGTATCTAGCTGGGCGGTGGTGGCGCACGCCTTTAATCCCAGCACTTGGGAGGCAGAGGCAGGCGGATTTCTGAGTTCGAGGCCAGCCTGGGCTACAGAGTGAGTTCCAGGACAGCCAGGGCTACACAGAGAAACCCTGTCTCGAAAAAGAGACGTTTGTATCTAAATCATTTTTTACCCTCACTTGTATTGCCACCCTAAAATCATGTTAGGCCTAAAAATATCTTCTTAAATTCTAAGCAGCTTAAGCATAATTGTGAGACCATAACTATTTAGTCTTCAACCACATCAGAGGCCTGGGACAGAATAAATATTCTCTGATAAGTAGAAGTACAGGCAAGCAACTTCCAAAACTATAGAAATGACAGAGAGTCAGGCTCTCTAGACGCTCACCCACAATTGTTTCTATGATGTTGGAACATCTATCTTTAGCCCTCTGACCCAGCATGTGTGGCAAACCCTTGGTTAAGCAGGAATTATAAAGGACTTGCTTACACTGACTTGGCAGAGCTTGGCAGTCAACTTCCCTGCATCCGTTTGTCCTTTCTGGACAGCATTTTGTCTGTAGATGAAGTTAGGGCATTTTCTTTGCCCAGTAGCTAGCTTGCCATAATTGAAGCAATTCCATGAGGAGGTTTTCAATTCTCATCATCTCCTGTGAAGTGGAATGGGGGTACTGTCAAGTGCAGACCTGTCCCATCGTCAAAAAAGACTTTTGTTTTGTTTTGGTTTGGTTTAGTTTTTCTCTGAAAAAAGATTTTTTAAATAATGAAACAATGTTAAATGTCATAGTCTGTGGATCTCTGAGGGTTTTGAAGAACATGTATGTATGTATGTATCTATCTATGTATCTATCTATGTATCTATCTATGTATCTACATATCTATCCTATTGCTGAATTATCTAACATTGTTTATTTGTAGCTATTTACTATGTGAGAAACTTTGAAAGTATCTTGCTACCATTAACTAAACTAGTACCTAAAAGGACCATGAGTTTGTATTTCTTATCCATCCCTAACAGTTTGTAATAGCAGCTTTCAAAAGGACTAGAATGTTACATTGTACCTTTAAGCATTTGAATAATGCAAGGGTAAATTTTACCCAGAAGATACAAAAACATTATACCTACAGTTCCCACCCAGAGTTGGGGGAAAAAATGGCTCCTCTGGGGTCTTCAGCTAGCCCGAGATAAGATGATTAGTCTCTGGACTTGCAACATTCCAACACCTACACATCACTGCTGTTCTAATAAGTCTAATCTAATCACAGCTTCTTTGTAGGAATTCTCATTGATGCCTGGAGCTCTGTGTAGATTAGGCTAGTCTCAGGCTCATAGAGATGCAGCTGCCTATGCCTCCTGAGTGTGGGATTAAGTAGATTAAAGATCACCATGAGACACAAACCGTTCATTCCCTAGCGAAACCCACTCAAGGTTGTTACACTGACTTGAGTTCAGGCCATGACCTTAACCTGTTTTCCAAGACCCAATGAAGAGGGGTGCCCCACCTGCTTACTCCCCACTTGACTGCATGGACTCCAATGCCAGCCTTGCCCTGTTCCCACCTACACACAGCCTTGGGGCTTGCTGAACCCTGACCTGAAAGTTCCTGCCTCTAGGTCTCCCCTAGTTAGCTCCACGTCACACTCAGATCTCAGCTTCTTCAGGGAAGGTTTGACATCTTCCTTCTAAAAATCTCTTCAGGAGCCTCACATCAAGGCCTAGCTTCCCACGAGGCACTGGCAGAGTCACACCTCTGCATATGTAGGTGACTATTCGGTGGTGTCTGCCCCGGAGAACATAAGATCCGTGATGGTCATGGCCATGGACATCCGCTCTCAGCTTTGCCCTCTCCTGAGCCTAGCAGCGAATTCTCCACATGCCAGGGTCTGGGGCAGGAGGATCTAGATGTTCCAGGATTTCAGATGGGATGGACAGGTCAAAGGTCACCCCTTCTCCCTCCATGACTCTTAGAAATATGTGGGGAGCCGTTCTAAGATCCCACCCATTTCCTGTTCCAGCTTGTGGTAAACAACTTTCCAGCCTTAAGCCACGTCTCTTTACCCACCCGAGCAGAATGCTAATTGAGTTCTTGCAAAAGCACCAATCAGGTTTGAGCACGTAGTCGGTTCAGCTATTTAAGCAGCACCCAGCTTGGGCTCAGGGTCTTTCTCGCTTCAGCAAATGTAGGGGCTCCCAATAAAGTGTGATCGAGAAGAATCCTGTTACCCCGTCTTCCTTGCTGGCAAGGCAGGCACGACAAGTGGTGCCGAAACCCGGGAATCGAGAACATCTGTGGCACCTTGAGAGGACCCCCGACGGAGAAATCCACGGGAGGATTCAGAACTTGACACACGGAGTGGCGGTACAGGTAAGTTCCTTTCTATCGGTAAGACGTGAACCTTGGTGTTCATTCTCTTTTTGTTGCCGGCCTGATTGCACTCTGGATATTACGGGCAGGAATGAGACCCTTATGGCACCTGGTGCGTTCTTGCCTTGAAGACAAGAGGTGCGAGGAGGTTTTGAAAGAAGGGCAACATAGGTTGATATCACACCAGGATAGCATGTCAGAAACCGAGGGCAAGGTAGAGAAAAGGGAACTTAAGGAGAAGAAGTCCAAAAGGGACAAGAGGCCCGCAGAAATCAGCGGAAAAAGAAGGGTGCCCTGCCTGACCGAGATTTGTATCCGGTGTTGGCAGAGTTTACTAATATGCAAATTGAGAGCTCAGATGACTCAGAAGGGGAAGAAGTATTAGATCCAGAGGGTGAGCCTGATCCAGAGGAAGCAGCAGCAGAGTATGAGTGGGAGCGATACAGACCAGATAGATCAGGTCTGACCACCCCGCCTCCGTACGCTCCCTTGCCTGGGATACAGAAACCAAGTAGATCCGTGCTGTCTTGCCCAGCCCCCTATGGGTGCAGCCTGGCCAGACCCGGAACATGGAGCAGGGTCATTTCCAGTATTTGAAGATCCACAAAATAATACAAGGTATCATGAGTCAGTAGGGTACAAACAAATTAAGGACTTGGCTGAGGCAGTGAGAACTTACGGTCTAGCGGATGGTTTCACCACTGCGCTGCTGGAAAGATAAACCAGTCAGCCATTAAGGCTTGGAAGAGTCTCCCCAATAAGGGAGAGGTATCAGGTAATCTGACCTTCATTCAGATGGGGAATATCATTGCTAGTTTTACTCAGGAGGTGGCCCCCATCTGTCTGAGACGCCCCTTTTTCTTTATATTTGCCAATAATGTTTCCCAAGATAGAGTTGAGTGTAATAGCTCCTTAGTGAATTGTTATCTGGCTGAATGTTGGGATGGCAGAAACGATACTGCTTTGATTGTTAGGGTGCCGACATTTGTTCCCATTCCAGTAGAAGTGGATTTGGATGCTCTCCCCATCCTTGGTCTTGTTCGTCATGAAAGAGATCTTGGTATTACTGCGGCTATTGTGACTGCTATTGTGGGCTCTGCGGCCGCGGCTACCACAGCGGCAGTGGCCATGGCAAATCAGGTGCAGACGGCAGAAACCATCAATAAGATAGTAGAACAAACCACCTTGGCCTTAACAACTCAGGAAGAGTTCAATACACACCTTACTTCTGGTCTGTTGATAGCTAGTCAAAGGATAGATATATCACAAGAGCAAGTAGAAGAGTTATTTAGGGTTATTCAAATGTCTTGTGTCACGTCCTTTAAAAATTTGTGTGTTACTCCTCTGCGAGTTAATTTTTCTCAGTCTTTTGAGCAGAGTCGTCTCCTGTCTGAGTATTTGAAGGGAAATTGGTCGCTGGAAGCAGAGCAACTTTCAAAAAAAAAAAAATTGACCCTACAGATCGGACGACTGAATGGGACTCGCCTGGACCCTCTGTCCTTGGGGGATTTTACCTCCTGGCTCTCTTCTGCATTTTCCTTCTTTAAAGAATGGGTGGGAGTTTTTCTTTTGGGGGCTGCTCTTTGCTGTGGCTTAGTGTTCTGCCTGTGGTTGCTCTGCAAACTCAAATTCCGTCAGCAAAGAGACAACAAGGTGTTGATGGCTCAAGCGTTCCTCGCAGTGGAACAAGGCACTTCTCCCCAAGTCTGGTTAACAAGTTATCCTGAGCCGGCATTAACCACAGCCATGACACCATGAGGATTTATTCCATTGCACCATGTTTGGTGTGGTTTGATGCTTTTACTGAGCCTCAGCTCTTGCACCCCATTCGGGCTTGTTCCCTTTGCACATGGGAGAGTGAATGCCAGTTTTGCTCATGGATGTGTTGATATCCTCTATCCTCGATCGTGGGACCCTACGGGAGGGGTCCTGCTGGATCGGATATGATATCTTTATATAAAAGAAAAGGGGGAGATGTGGGGAGCCGTCCTAAGATCCCGCCCATTTCCTGTTCCAGCTTGTGGTAAACAACTTTCCAGCCTTAAGCCACATCTTTTTACCCACCCGAGCAGAATGCTAATTGAGTTCTTGCAAAAGCACCAATCAGGTTTGAGCACGTAGTCGGTTCAGCTATTTAAGCAGCACCCAGCTTGGGCTCGGGGTCTTTCTCGCTTCAGCAAATGTGGGCGCTCCCAATAAAGTGTGATCGAGAAGAATCCTGTTGCCGTGTAGTCCTTGCTGGCAGGGCGGGCACGACAGAAATAGGGTGGTTTTTCCAAAGCATAGAGTGTACATTTCCCTTCTGTGTCTTGAGGTGACATTTTTATGTCACGGGATGTTCTCAACAGCTTCAACGATCATCAAGGAACACATTCCAGCCGGGCAATGGTGGCACACGCCTTTCATCCCAGCACTTGGGAGGCAGAGGCAGGCAGATTTCTGAGTTCGAGGCCAGCCTGGTCTACAGAGTGAGTTCCAGGACAGCCAGGGCTACACAGAGAAACCCTGTCTCAAAAAACCAAACAAAACAAAACAAAACAAAAAAAGGAACACAGTCCTCCATTCTGTTTGTGCTGCTAGAGCCAGGGGAGCCGAGTTCCTAGACTTTGGAGGGCAGGGAAGGGCTGCGCTCATCAGAGGGCAGGAGGGCTGGTGAGGGAGGGACAAAGCCGGGCTATGGTGGGGGCAGAGGTACAGAGGCGGTGTTATGGAGGCAGTGGATGGGAGGGCAGGAAGGCTCGTGTGTGTGCTGTTAAAGGAGCCTGTGATGGATGCTGTGAAACACGGCGGCTGCTCAGCTCCCTGTTCCTCTGAGGTCTGAGGAGTGGTGGTAGAGCCAAGCCTCAAGCCCCTGTGGCCTGGAGCTGTCTGCAGCCACACTTTCCATTCTCCTAGGGAGCAGGCAGGATGCCAAGTTCACAGCCTGTCTGAGCTACAGAGCGAATCCAAGGCCAGTCTGTGCAATTCAGTGAGGCCTTATCTCAAAGTAAGAATTAGTGCGTGTGTGTGTGTGTGCATGTGTGTGTGCGTGTGTGTGCGTGCGTGTGTGTGTGTGTGTGTG
>JADRCD010174890.1:0-46014 GCA_019843815.1 Montemys delectorum | reverse complement strand
GGGGGGGTGTTGTAAGTTTGTACATACTCGTGAGTGCAAACCAGATGGCAGAGTAAGAGCCCAGGTGTGGCCTAGGATAATCAGTTCAAGTTCACATGTCCTTTTGTTTGGTGTCTGTGTTTCCCTCACTACTGTGATGAGGGTTCAGTCCTGGGCTACTACAAAATCATGTGTTCCAGGGTGCCATTTTGAAGGTCTTAGGGAGGGCTGGAATGTGGTCCCTGGTTACAGCAGTACCAGCCTGAGGCTGAGCCCCAAACACTTCTATTAGAGTGAAAGAAGACACCTTAACCATGAAGTCCCTCAGGTCTGACCAGGTCCCTCCTTGTCTGATCTGCACCCTGTCTGAAGAATGGAACCTTTTGTGTCCTTGATCACTTTTTCTTTTCCTTCCTTCCACCCTTCCTTGCTGCCTCACTCTGTACCCCTGGCTGGCCTGGAACTCACTGTGTAGGTAACTCGACCATTAAGTTTTGGAGACAGAGTTTATCTGTGTATCCCTGGCTGTTCTGGAACTTGCTCTGTACACCACGCTGACCTCCAACTGAGAGATCTGCCTGCCTCTACCTCTTGAATGCTTGGTATTAAAGGTGTACGCAACCACTACCTGGCTTGTCTTTTTAATTTGTATGTGTATGCATGTTTTGCACATATGCATATGTATACCAAGTGCTTGAGACTGAAGTTATAAAATGGTTGTGAACTACTGGATAGATGCTGGGAATCAAACCCTGGTTTCTAGACAAAAAAAGCAGCCAGTGCCTTGACTGATGAGCCATTTCTTCAGCCTCTTGCCCTTCATCTTAACATGGGGCTAGACAGATTGATTTTCCTCCCTCCCTTGATTTCTGTTTGTAGTACTAGAAATTGAATTTAGGGCCTCACTAATACTAGGCAGGGATTTAGCCATTGAGCTACATTTCCAGTCTGAGAAAACTCTTGAAAGGCTATTTAGTTGAAGCCAGTGTGTGCTTGTTTTTTGAGACAAGGCCTTGCTATATAGTCCTGTGAAACTAATCTTTGTTTTGAAAAAGCTGTACATGGTGGTGCATACCTATAATTATAACACTTAAAGGAGAGAGGCAGGAAGATTGCTGCTAGTTTGAGCATCCAGTCTGGCTTACATAACACCTGTTCCAGGCCATCCAAGGCTATATAGCAACCCTGTTTCAAAAGCATGTACATGAACTCAAGAGATACCCAGTGGTTAATGGAACTTGGTGCTTTTCCAGAGGACTGGATTTCAGGTCCCAGCACCCACATCAGGCAGCTCACAACTGTAATTACAGCTCCTGGAGATCTAACACCTCTGGCCTTTGCAGGTACCTCCGTTTGTGTCCATATTATACCCACATGTAGATACATATACACATGATTAAAAACAAAAAAATTTGAGGCTTCAAAAACCATGTTTTGGTGGAATAAAAACATCCTAGGAGTACTAAGAATAAATACCTTAGAACTTCCTCTTCAGACTGAAAACTAGGCAATTTGGTTCAGATTTCCAGTAAAAGAATAAAATGAGATAATGAAGCCCCAGTTTGTGTTCTGAGGTGGCCCCTAGTACATCTATCCATTTGTTCTCTTCTTGGTGCCTTGTTTGCTAGTGTTGGCTCCATAAAAACACAAATATAAATTACAAGAATGTGTCCATTTTAATCCCAGGTGTGGTATATGGGGCTGCTTTAGATTGTCCACAACAGCTGTCTGTGATTTGCCTCGTACTCTAGCAGAAGCATGGTTTTACCTGCTGCAGATAGTTTCTGCAATTGTGTGATGTTTGGAATTCCAGGGACTTTTCAGAGGGCGTATAAATGCAAGTGCCTGGAGAAGTGGAGGATTTTTGGTTGTTGTTGGTTGAGGTTTGTTAAGTAGTCATGCACAAAGAAGCAAGAAGAAATCAGATTTTTTTTTTTTTTTTTTCTTTTTTTTTTTTTTTTTTTTTTGGTTTTTCGAGACAGGGTTTCTCTGTGTAGCCCTGACTGTCCTGGAACTCATTCTGTAGACCAGGCTGGCCTTGAACTCAGAAATCGCCTGCCTCTGCCTCCCAAGTGCTGGGATTAAAGGCGTGCGCCACCACTGCCTGCCAGAAATCATATCTTGCTGGTAAAGTTTTTTCATAGCTTATGAATTTTTTCGTTACAGGTATTTTCGTTGATATTGCTATGCTGTACTAAATCACTTGCAGTCTGTTTCATTCAGCTTTGATGTTTCACAAATCTGCCTAGATGGATATACCTAGGCCAGGCTCATTCATTTCTTCTTCTGCTCATATAACATAATATGATTTAATAACAGCTGGCCCTTAAGCCAGAGGTATGTTCGTGGATACCCTTAATCTTAGCAGTTAGGAAGTGGAGACAATCAGGTCTTTGTGAAGTTGAGCCAGGCTGGTCTTATGCAGTGAGACCCTGTATCAAAACGAACAAACATTCTGGGCAATGGTGGTGGTGTACCCCTTTATCCCAGCACTTGGGGTGTAGAGGAGTTCGAGGCCAGCCTGGAATACAGAATGAATTTCAGGACAGCCAAGAATATACAAAGAAAGATCTGTCTCAAAAAAAAAATCAAACAAATTAACTACCCAGAATTTTACATGTTTCTGATACAAAGTTGCCCTTGGTGTGGGATTACAGGATGTGAGTTCGGAAGACCTGCCTTTGACTGTTGGCACCCAAGTGCACTGTCAAGTAGTTACCTCCCTTGCCTTCTCCCTGCTCTGGTTGCTAACAGCTCTGCTGCCAGATGTTTTTCATGATTTAGTCTTACCTATTTTCTTAGGTAGAAATCATGTTTATTGTTTTTTTGAGTTTAAAATATGTAACGCTAAACTTGAATGAGGAACTTTTAGGATGGTGAGTGGGAAGATCATTTCTAGGCACTATGCTCACCCCCAGACCACTGAACTGGGAAGGAAGGTCTACACAACTGGGAAGGGCCTGTTGGGGCTATTCCCAGCACAGACTCAGGGGAATCCCTCACAGATGGACAGCTCAGGTATTTGATCCAGGGACTTGAGGCTGGTCTCTGTAGGTTGTCTTGCTACTTTGTGGGTTCTTCTGTCTTCCACCCTTTCAACCCCCTAACATTAGATAAAAGAGAAAAAGGGCTAAGGAAAGAGATCTCTGAATAAAGTCAGGGTTCAGAAAGGGATCCATGTTATTTAGACTACTTCCTGCTGATTAGGGATATTGAGTTCCTTTGGGTAAGTTTGATCTTTTCCATCAAGATAACTAATTTTTTCTTGCATCTTTGTGCATGACTACTTAACAAAACCCAACTAACAACCAACCAAAAACCCTCCATCTCTCCAGGCCCCAGCATTTATATACCCTCTGAAAAGTCCCCAAAATTCCAAATGTCACACAATTGCAGAAGCTATATCTGCAACAGGCAAAAACATGCCTCTGCCAGGGCATGAGGCAAATCATAGTCAGCTGCTGTGGACAGTCTGAAGCATCCTCATATCCCACACCTGGAATTAAAATGATAACATTCTTATATTTCTGTGTTTCTTAAAGAAACCAAAATTCTAGAATGTCACTGCATTTCTCTCCTGTTTTTAGCTATTAATTGTGCCTGACGTAGCAGGAAATTATAAACATGTTTTACAATGAAATAAGCATTTTTCCAGTCAGTGGCTAAGGTTTTCAGGAAGCCTCTCCTGCTCAATTCTAACCTTTATCAGTTTTGATGGTATCCACAACTCTTCATTCCCTGTGGAAATATAAACAAATACGTGCAATTTAAAATGCAAAATTTCTGTGGGCTCCCATTCTGATATTAACACAACCTTTAAGTATGTAGGCTGATTTAACTCCACTTTTTTTTCTATAACTCAGTGTCTCTTGGTTGCTGTTGTTCCTTTCTCATTAACATTCAGAAATGTTATTTTAAAGTTAACATTTTAACATAATTAAAGTTAACATGTGGGTCTTTATTTTTCCTTTTTGTTTTATAAGCATTTTTTAAAGATTTATTTGTTTATTTTATGTATATGAGTACACTGTAGCTGTCTTCAGACACACTAGAAGAAGGTATTGGATCCCATTACAGATAGTTGTGAGCTGCCATGTGGTTGCTGGGAACTGAACTCAAAACCTCTGGAAGAGCCGTTGGTGCTCTTAACCACTGAGCCATCTTTCCAGCCCTTTATCAGCATTTTTAAAGGTATGATTAGATCCTAGCTCCGCCTCTATTTTCCTGTCCAATCAAAGGCCTGCCACTGCCCTAAGGTGATTGGACATAGAAAATCCTGCAACAGCCCATTGAAAGCCCGAATATATATCAATGATATGGTATACAAACTTTAGTTTTCCAAAATTTGCAAAATTAAGCACATCCATTTGCCTTTTTTGGAGGATACCCCTAACGTTACTTCCAGTAGGCAATGGAATTTGGTTATAAAAAGAACAAGTAGGATATTATAAATTCCTTGGCTAGTGGTCAGGTGAATTTTTTTTTCTTTCTTTTTTTTTTTTTTCCCGAGACAGGGTTTCTCTGTGTAGCCCTGGCTGTACTGGAACTCACTCTGTAGACCAGGCTGGCCTCGAACTCATAAATCCACCTGCCTCTGCCTCCCAAGAGCTGGGATTAAAGGTGTGCGCCACCACTGCTCGGCTGAAATTTTTTTTTTTTTTTTTTTTTTTTTTTAACATTAAGGATACACATCAGCTCAGAGTGTCTTTTTTTTTTACCCCCTCAGAGCTGAGGACCGAACCCAGGGCCTTGCGCTTGCTAGGCAAGCGCTCTACCACTAAGCTAAGTAGTCCCCAACCTTTTTTTTTTTTTTTTTTTTTTTATATTACACCATGTTTACTGTCAACATGGTATTTTCATGAAATTTCGGGCTTCTAACACATTTCCTATTAATAACTGGTTGATTTCTTCATTTCTTAGTGCCAATAAACCTGGCAAGCCCGTATGAGACCAAATGTGAGTGATATATAATGGATAGTTTCTATTTCTGATTACCTATTGCAGTTGCAAAAATAACAAGGTTAATTCTGAGTTATCAGGAATTAATTCAGCACTTTCTATAGGCAAAAGGTCTCTTTCTGCATACTGAGAGTCTATAATTATAGTAAGAGTTAGGAAAATCTAATACCATAAGAATTGAGTATACTTCTGATTTTTGAACTGAAGTATATGGGCTGTCAATTACTTTGCTTATTTTATCTGACTTATTGTATTGGCTAGTTTTGTGTGTCAACTTGACACAGGCTGGAGTTATCACAGAGAAGTGAGCTTCAGTTGGGGAAATGCCTCCATGAGATCCAGCTGTGGGGCATTTTCTCAATTAGTGATCAAAGGGGTAGTGCCATCCCTGGGCTGGAAGTCTTGGGTTCTATAAGAGCAGGCTGAGCAAGCCAGGAGAAGCAAGCCAGTAAGGAACATCTACTCCATGGCCTCTGCATCAGCTCCTGCTTCCTGACCTGCTTGAGTTCCAGTCCTGACTTCCTCTGGTGTTCAACAGCCATGTGGAAGTAAGCTGAATAAACCCTTTCCTCCCCAACTTGCTTCATGGTCATGATGTTTGTGCAGGAATAGAAACCCTGACTAAGACACTTATAATCTGCCTTTCTCAGTATAAAATGTAGGTACTTCAGGAATTGATGTTTCTTTTACAATATGTGGGAGAATACAATTAGTTCTTTTTATAAACAGAAGACACTGGCTTTTGGGATACTTGTTAATTTCTCCCAAATAGTTGCTCTTTGCCAACCTTCACTGATTACCCATAACAACATATTCTCAGCATTAGTAAAAGGTACTACGATTCCTGCCAGGTCTGTTCCTAACAATTGACATAGTCTTATTCTACCTTTTATAATGAAATCAGAATATAGAAATTTTTCTATATAAGTCTTTTTCTTTTTTTACTTTTGTGTGCTAAAAAAAAATCCATTCCATAATACTGTCTTCCCTTAGCATAAGGAGGAAGTTCAGTAGGAAAATGAGTTGAAGGCAAAATAACCAAAATACATCAAGTTTGGAATCTATGCAATCAACATATCTTGCAATCTTTTTTCTACCAGAGTTAACTCTCTTTGCTTCAGCTGTTAACTATCTTGAACTGTTTGAGTCCAAATCTTTTTTTTTTTTTTTAAGATTTATTTATTATTAACACACCAGAAGAGGGTGTCAGATCTCATTATGGATGGTTGTGAGCCACCATGTGGTTGCTGGGATTTGAACTCAGGAACTTTGGAAGAGCAGTCAGTGCTCTTAACCACTGAGCCATCTCTCCAGCCCTTTGAGTCCATTTGCAACATTTGAAACTCTTGAGTAGGCTATAGCCAATTAATGTCTTCCACTAATTTTTGAAACTTATTTTCTTCTGATTTGTACCTTTTGTGGTTGAATTTTTGGTTTTTCGAGACAGGGTTTCTCTGTATAGTCCTGGCTATCCTGGAACTCACTCTGTAGACCAGGCTCGCCTTGAACTTAGAAATCCACCTGCCTCTGCCTCCCTAGTGCTGGGATTAAAGACGCACGCCACCACTGCCCGGCTGTGGTTGATTTTTTTGTTGACATATTTTATAACCCAAATAGTTAATAGAATCTCCTCTCTGGAGTTTTTCAGGAACAATCTTTAACCCCCAGCATGGCAAACATTTTCTCTAAAATATCTTCGTCAGAATCAGCTAACAAGATGTTATCCATGTAATGATAAAAAAAAAAAAAATAGATTGAGGAAATTCCCTACAAATTATTTCTTGCAGTTTTTGAACAAAATATTGATATAATGTTGGATTATTTTAACATTCCCTGTGGAAAAATTTTCCATTAATACCTTCTTACAGGTTGACCATTATTATAAATAGGTATGGTTAAAGCTAATCTTTCCCTATCCTGCTCATGCAAGGGGATGGTAAATAAGCAATATTTTAAATCAATTACAATCATAAACAATGCCTTAGGTAATAAAGAATGTAAAGGAATTCCAGGCTCTAACAGACCCATTAGTTAAATTACTCTATTCACTGCTCTTAAATCTGTCAATATTCTCTATTTTCCTGATTTTTTTTATTTATTTGTTTGTTTGTTTTTGTTTTTGTTTTTGTTTTTGTTTTTTTTTTTGACACAGGGTTTCTCTGTGTAGCCCTGGCTGTCCTGGAACTAACTCTGTAGACTGGGCTGGCCTCAAGCTCAGAAATCCGCCTGCCTCTGCCTCCCAAGTGCTGGGATTAAAGGCATGTGCCACCACTGCCCGGCTCTAATTTCTTTTTTATAAAGAAAATTATAAATTCTTTTTTAATACAGAGGAATTCCATGGGCTGGAAGAGTAGTCTATATATTGGGTCTCCAGCTGCTCTTGTACCAGCTGGTCAAGTTAAAAGTCATTGCTCTATCCACACAGGCTTATCAGTCAACCATTTTAAGGGTAGAGACTTAAGACCTAAGGTAGGTATTTCAGCAGTGGTCTCTCTTATAGATTTAGAAACTCAATCCCTGCTATATCCTGTGTTTGAACAATTGTCACAGTCTGGAGGTGTTTTTGATGACATATATCAACACCTTCCCCAGGAGTATCTACCAGTCATCCCTTATCTCATCATGAGCTGTCTCTGGGGTTTCAGGAATCTTAATCTAAGTACACACTGTTGTAAAATGATCCCTTCCTCATAAATGTATGGGTATGTCAGCCACATAAGGCTTTAACTGTCCTTTTTGACATTCTGGTCCCACACATTAAACCCATTTCACACTTAATTTTATCTGAGATAACTTTCCAATTCCTAGAAACTGGGTATAAACCTTTTGAAGTGGCCATTCTGAAGATTCCAAGATTTTTGTGAAATAATACATTGGCTCCTGTATGCACCAAACCATGTATTTCAATACCATTTAGTTGAGCAATTTAAATTTTTGTCTCTGATCATTAATAACTGTTTGCCAGAACACACATTTTCCAGTACTTCCAAACTTTCATGCTCTTTCTTTTCTTCAGACACACCAGAAGAGAGCATCGGATCCCATTACAGATAGATGGTTGTGAGCCACCATGTGGCTGCTGGGAGTTGAACTTAGGAACTCTGGAAGAGTAGCCAATGCTCTTAACCATTGAACCATCTCTCCAGCCCCTCTCAAATACTTTTTACTGGAGCTTTGCCTTTGATGTAGGGAAACAAGGGCTACTGAGCAATTCTATCATGTGTTAAATTGCATCTCTCTTCTTACATAGGCCGTAATTTTAATTTTTCCTTTGAAATCTTCATCTAAATTCTTGGATGCACAATAAATCCTTGGGAAATCTTCCCAAGATCATTTCTACTGTCCCTGAGTACAAAGAACCATAAACTCCAGTAGTTATTTTATAACATTGAGCTTTTGGGGATAGAGTAAGATGTTTGTTTACCTATGGCCAAGTCTAGAGGTGTAGGGGGTTGGTTTGATGCTGACTGTATTCAGATGCGAAATTCTGTACCCCAAGATCTGGTTGCTCCAAGACTAGCAAATCCTCATGTATACCAGCCTTTGCTGTGTAAGCCTTGCTCCACAATTTAAAACTGTTGCTTAAATAAAACCGGTGACAGCCAGTTACTGGGTGGTGGGGAGGATAGAGAGAGGTGGAGTTTTAGTTACTGGGTGACAAGTAGACCATGAAGAGGAGGAACTCAGAGAAGATGGAGAAAACAAGAGGCTTCCATGAGTTTGACGAACCAGCAATTACTGGAGGATTACCCCTAATCTAAGTCTCTAACACTAGTCCAGTTACTACCTCAACTGTCCTTCCCAAATACTTGCTGTTTGAAATTCTCTGAGTTATTTCTGCTCCAAGCACTCTGGCCTCCTAGGGAGGTATTTCACTCTGGCATCTATTGCTGGTGCATTACAACTCATGGAAGCCTCCTGTTCTCTCCATCTTCTGAGCTCCTCTCCTCTCCTCATTCCTCCTCCTCCTTTTCCTCCTCATGGGCTACCTTCCACCCCCAGCCCAGTAACTCACCTCTTTATATTCCTCCTACTAATTGGCTGTCACCAGTTTTACTTAATTGTTTTAAATTGTGGAGCAAGGTTTACACAACAAAGGCTAGTATATCCATAAGTATTTGATCGCCTAGGGGCAACCAGATCTTGAGGTACAGAATTTAGTATTTGACTACAAGCAGCATCAGACCAATCCCCTACAAACAGCATCACTGCTTGCAGTAGCATGCATTTAGATCTACCATACTTAGTTGAGGGTTTTTTTTGGGGGAATGTTATTTTCTGGCTGACAAGAGATGAACAGCTTATATTTTTTACTGCAGTGCCTTGAGCCAGGACCCCAAAGTCCATTTCCAATGGTAAGAAATTACCTTGACTATCTTTCTTGGACCTACATTCATTGGTTCAGTGGCAACCTTTGCCAAATCACCTGCACAACCATGGAAGCCTAGGTCTTCTTTCTGGTTTATATTTAGAAAAACCATTGGCCTTAGAGATGCCTTGTTCACAATTTTGTTGCCAATTTTTGGAAATATTTCCCACAATTAAAGCACCAGACATTTTGAGATTGGAGACCTTTAGTGGCTTAGTCCCAGTCCATGCAAATGGCCCATAATTTTTCCCATAATTGAAGCACCAGGAATTTTGATATCAGAGAACTCTAGCTATAGCTTGACCTATCATATTAGTAGGGTATATGTTAGTTAGAACCCATATTGGTCATCCATAGACATTGCCCACACCTTTAATGGTCTAATAACTTGTTTACATTTGATATTTGCATTTTTATACACAAAGATCTCTCTATCAACACCTGTCTTGTATCAGGGTTTAACACAGCTTTGTTCACTGTTGAGACTAATTTTTGTAAAAAAATCAATGAAGGCTTCTCCAGAGCCTTGTATAATCTTTTAAATGAGGTGGACTTTTTCCTGGACTCCAACTTTGTCCTAAGTCCTTAAAGCCATTAAAAGACATTGTTCTATAGTAGCATCATCTAATTGAATCTGTTCTTTTTTTTTCCCCTTTTTTTTGGTTTTTTCGAGACAGGGTTTCTCTGTATAGCCTTGGCTGTCCTGGAACTCACTCTGTAGACCAGGCTGGCCTTGAACTCAGAAATCTGCCTGCCTCTGCCTCCCAAGTGCTGGGACTAAAGGCGTGTGCCACCACTACCCGGCTGAATCTGTTCTTGTATATCAGAGTACTACCCTTACCTAGCAATTGATTTCTTACTATATTATTTCCCCTCACTTTATTTACTATTCAATATTTGTGGCTTCTTCCCTCTACCATGTTAACCAATGCAACGGCAGACCAGCCTCTAGCACAGCTATCACCAATCCCTTCCAGTTTGGATGAACAATTCTATTTTAGTAGCCTAGTTATTTAGAATTTGTTTCACATAAAGCAAGTGCATTCCATATGACATCATACCCTCTTTAAAATGCCTTACATCTACCATTTCTATAGGACAACCATATACTGTCATCTAACCTTGTTCCACACCATTAGCAGGCATATGCTGTATGACTACTGGGAAAGCTGATGGTGGTGATTTTATAATCCCAGGCCACCTCCCACTCTGGTATTGTGATTGGATTCTCAAAACAAGCTGTTTCATCAGATTGTCCTCCCCACTTTTCAGCTTTTCTCTGACTCAGTCACCCGCTGGTGCAGTTTCTTCAACTTTTCCTCCTGCAGGGAACTCCCACTCTCTTGCTTCATCACTAGGACTGGGCCTTTTTGTCTCTCTTTCTGGTGCTCCTTGCTTCCTAAGAGCTTCCAAGTCAATTCAGCAACCCTTTCAGAAATGAGAGAGCAGAGTGACCCCTTTCTTTTCCCATTTTAGCCTTGTTTTGTTGCTCAGGCCCCTCCATTTTCACCTGCAATTTTCCCAATTGTTCAACCAGTCCTTCATCCCCACTTTTTTTTTTTTTTTTGGTTGTTGTTGTTGTTGTTTTTCGAGACAGGGTTTCTGTCCTGGCTGTCCTGGAACTCACTCTGTAGACCACATTGGCCTTGAACTAAAAAACCCACATTCCTCTGCCTCCCAAGTACTGGGATTAAAGGCACGCACCACCACTGCCTGGCCTTTTATCCCTTTTAAAGCAGAATATATGAAAAAGAAAAAACAAAATTCCCTCTGGGAGATATCTGAGTGGTAACAGCCAAATTAAAATTTTTGCTTGAGTCTAAAAAAAAAAACCTGGGGCTGGAGAAATGGCTCAGTGGTTCAGAGCACTGACTGGAGGACGGTGGTGGTACATACTTTTAATCCCAGCACTTGGGAGGCAGAGGCATAGAGTTCCTTGGGCAAATTTGATCTTCTTGTTCAGGATATCGATATCTATTTCTCCTCCTCTTCCTCCTCCTCCTCTTCCTTCATGCATGACTACTTAACAAACTGTGACCAACAACAACCAACCAAAAACCTTCCACCCCTTCAGCCCTAGCATTTATATACCCTCTGAAAAAAATCCCCAGAATTCCAAATGTCACACAATTGCAAAAACTATCTGCAGCTGGCAAAATCACACCTCTGCTAGAGCATGAGACAAATCATAGTCAGCTGCTGTGGACAATCTGAAGCAGCCCCATATCCCATACCTTGGATTAAAACAAAAAACATACTCTTATATTTCTGTGGTTTTTCTTTATTTTTCTCTTTTTCTTTTCTTTTGGTTTTTCGAGACAGGATTTCTCTGTGTGGCTTTGGCTGTCCTGAACTCACTCTGTAGACCAGGCTGGCCTCGAACTCAGAAATCCACCTGCCTCTGCCTCCCAAGTGCTAAGATTGAAGGCATGGGCCACCACTGCCCGGCTATATTTCTGTGTTTTTAAAAGAACCAAGAATTCCAGAATTATTACTACAGGTCTCAATTCCCCTAGCTACTTACACTTGATCCACCGACCATCATGGCAAGCACCTCCAGAGAATCCACAAGAGAAATGAATGCAGAGAAGAGCCACTGCAAGTCCTGGGAGGATGCAGATAGCTGGGCCCACAGAATGTATGCAGCCTCTGGGTGGGCAACAGTTTTTCCTCTACTATCTGCATGCATGCTGTGGCTCTGTAGGCTCAAGCTTAGGTAGCTTGAGAGCTTAATAGCAGTGACCTGTACTGGTAAGCATAAATCCCAGGTCCCAAGCTTCCTGGGAGTTTCCCAGATCAACAGGTTGAGAAACAAATATTTCTCTGTCTCTAGCCATATTTGAACTCGACAACATGTAATTCTATGTAAGCAGAACTGGTCTAGACTCTAGGCAGGTCTTTGCCTCCAATTGGAAGTTGGCTGGTGTGAGGGCCTAAAGAATCCAGCTACAAGGTTTCCACCCAAATACCCCCAGATTTCACTGCTAAAGTAGCCATTGGTTCTAGCCCTCTGTTTCCCTGGGCCCAGTAAAATATCATTCCCCATATTCTAGATGCCTCTTTCTTTCTGAATCAAAGCATACTCAAATCAAAAACCATAGTTCACTGCCCATCAGCCAGGGCCTCCTCCCTTAAACCTGAACACCAGCTGGGCCAACTCCAGGACAGCCAGGGCTACACAGAGAAACCCCGTCTCAAAACACCAAACCAACAAAACAAAACAAAAAACAAAACAAAACACCACCACCCTGACCTCCAGCCCTAACTTGACTGTGGGAGCCTCAACACTTCACAGCTTCAGGGCATGATGGTGCATACTTCTAATCCTAGCACTTGTGAGGCAGAAGAAATCAGATCTCTGTAAGTTTGAAGCAGCCTTGTCTATACGGTGGGTTCCAGGCCATCCAACACTACAAAGTGAGAATCTTCTCTCCCAGCCACCTCAAAAACAAAAACAAAAAACAAAACAAACCTAAACCAAACCCTCAGTGTCAGAATTATCTCTGACTGCCTCTGCTCATCTGGTGTGCAAAACTATGGTGTTCTGCAGATGTCCTACCTGCAATGCTCTTGTTGCGGGACTTCTGGAGCACCCAACATATGACATACCTCATGGCCCAGGCCCAGCCATCTTTGTCTACTGCTTCCTGACTCTAGGTGACAGAGCATAGACACTTTGCACCTGTGTCAGTGTCCTCTTCTAACTCAGCAGACCTGGACTGTTCCAAGTTCTAGGCTTCCTGTCTTTCCAGGCAAGGACATGTCACCCTGAAACTGCTAAGATCAGGAAAGGGCAGCACCTCACAGGCTGACAACCCTAAGATTGACCTTGTAGACATTATTTTCTGATTGGACAGTCCTAGGAACATTTAAGGAGACTGGCCTTTTTAGCCCATCTGAGTATCACAGTGACTTCTGGGTGAGTGTGAGGAGGGCACTTCAGGTCCATATGCAGCATCCACACCCACTGCCAACCAGTCTCTGAGTCCATCTGCCTGCTTCTGTGTTCACTGTTAATAACTTACCTGGCTCCATGGCACACATCACCCTGGCCCTCAGTGGTCCAAGATGGACCTAGACATTTTTAAGGTACAAAGGCTTTCTATCTGTGAACTCTTGAGTGTACTCCTTGGACATTTTCACTCAGCCTCAGTCTTGCCTTGCTCAGGACTGAAGCCCCAAGTATATGCAGTTGTACTGAGCTTGTTCCCATGAGGACTTAGTGCTTGTGTACCGTGGTCTCAGGGACATTTTCCCCCTAGCTGTTTAGAAAGGTACCCAACTTCTTATATCCATATGATTCTAGTTAGAAAATAAGCCACTGGGCAGTGGTGGTGTAGCCTTGTAGCCTTGTCTTAACAGGTCTTAGTCTACCTCCAAAAATGGACATCCAAGTGAAGATATCTAGTCAGGGTCTTGAAATTTAGGTTTCCTGCTCTAGGCTATTCTCTGGGCCCCACTAACCTTCAAGAAGCCAGAAGAAGCCAGACAGTGATGGCGCATGCCTTTAATCCCAGCACTTGGGAGGCAGAGACAGGTGGATTTCTGAGTTTGAGGCCAGCCTGGTCTACAGAGTGAGTTCCAGGACAGCCAGGACTACACAGAGAAACCCTGTCTACAGAGTGAGTTCCAGGACAGCCAGGGCTACACAGAGAAACCCTGCCTCAAAAAACAAAACAAAGCAAAACAAAACAAAAGGCAGAAGAAAAGAAGAAACTACCTTTCCCTAGGAGCCTGTTACCCATTGTGGTACAGCAATTTGGCCCATTCCATCCTAGAGCTCTATCACCACTCTTAATATATGCATGTCTCTGGTATGTACTGTCTGCTGTGTGGATGCATGTACTACATGTGTAGGTAGTGTTGGTATGTACATGTGTGTATGGGTTTGATTTGTTCTCAGGGAACCAATCAACCTGGTTGGACTTGGGTAGGACCTTCCTGGGAAGGACCTGGCTCCTACCCAGCTTTTCATAGTATTCCTAAATTCCTCATCTCTTTCTTCAGTTTCCCAGTATAAAGTGCAGGAATGAGTGAGCCACTGGGTAGAGACTGGAGATGTGGGAGGATCCACTTACTAGGTAATAGAGAAGGTCCTCCTGACCTCTGCTTTGGTCCTCTGTCTCCCTCTAGTGCCTGCTGCTCCTTGGACAAACAACTTAAATCTTAACTCCCACCATTGTAGGCTGACTTCCATCCAGCTACTCCTTGGCCCTATCTCATGACAAGTTGTTCCATGACAAGCAGGAAAAAGGCCCACAGTAGGCTTGAATGGGGTTTAGGGGAGCCTGTTTTAGGTTCCTGGGCTACCTGATACAGGCCAGAGACCCATAGCTCATATTCAGTAGCTGTCCATGTACATGTCTGTCATCTCATTGGGACAAAATCGTCATGGCAGTAAGCAGCACAGAGAGGTTAAGCAGAGAAACCTGTCAACCTCTAAAACTCAGTAGCAGCAAGGCAGGGTTGGACATGAAACTTTGGTTCTGAAAACCCGAGGCTCTGCCATCTTGGAGCTAGTCTTCTTCCGCTACTCAATCCTTGCCATAACTGCCCACACAGCAGCCTCTACCGGGTCCCTTGGTAGTACAAATGTGCTTGGGAGGAAGTGGTCAAAGAACCCTAAGTATCCTTCTCTCTGGGTCCTGGTCAGGTGAGCTGTGTAGTTCTTGTCAGGTAAGCTGTGGTTCTCTGGCTGTGTGTTTCATCTGGAGGCCCCACTTCTTCCCTTATCTCCATCAGACAATAAGTGAATAAGCTTCGACTGTAAGGAAAGTACAGTGCAAGACTGAAAATGCCTTGTTCTGCTGGACCTCTGACCTCATCCTCATATACCTTGGGGAGCCTGCCTCAACAGAGTCCACCCAGGGTACATTCTGCCACACCATCATTTTCTAAAGCTTTATTTTATAAAATGTGTAAACTGAATATTATCGGTAGCATTTTTAAACCCAAATAAATTAATGTGTTGTCTCTGCAATTCCAGACCAGGAGACAGAAGGCTGGGTAGAAATAAGAGTAGCTTGGACAGGGAACTAACCCATCAAAGCTGCCTCCTCATCATCACTGCCATCAGGGACTGCATCTGTCCCAAAGTAGCGATCACCAAAGTTCCCTGCAAAAAGAAATGGCATTGTGTCTCTGGGTCCCCCTGGATCATCAGCCATGCTCCCTGGGCTATAACAGACTCACCAATGCCTGGGATGATACGGAAAAGGTCATTGACACGCTTGTCTACAGCTGTGGTGATGATTCTCACACGTGGGAATGCATAGGCCACAGAATGCACACCCATCTCTGCCATGAGCAGGGACAGCAAAAAGATCTTGTCCTCAGGCACATCATGGTCCTGTGCAACATGGGGACAGGATAAGTCCCAACTCCAAGGGAATCTGCTTGCAGCCCATCCAGGTCTACTTACCAGGAGTACACGTACAGCCATCATGGCTGCAGCACCTGTGGATACTGTGCAGTCCATCAGGATCACATGGTCATCACTAATATCCTTGGGAAGTCTCAGGTAATGGAGCTATAGTTAATAGTAAGGTCAGAATAGGGTTCCCACATCAATTTTCTGGTCTCCCCACCCTCCCCCTGTGTTGGTGGTCATTACTGTGAACCCCCAGCCCTCCCTGGCTGGACACCTCAGGCTCCCCTGTGAGCTGGTTGGTCTGGATGAGGATAGTGCCAATGCGCACATCCTTGCACACGGCACGCAGTGCAGGCTCCATGGTTTCTCCTGCACGCAGAATCGACACACCAGTGATCTAGTGGGAAAGAGAGGCTGAGTAATCTGCAAGCTGGATGCCTCTAACCCATAGTCTCTTACCCCAGAAGCTACTGCTATCTCATCCCTAGCTATGTGTACCTGTTTTCCAGCATAGCACTTTCCCACGTAGTCCTGCCCCTGTGGAGTCTGTACAGTGCAGTCCTGTGTGGTGAGTTGGGGCATCTGTGAACAGCCAGTACCTAGCCCCACTCCCTCATCATTAGCCCACACGTGGAAGAGTGGGACACCCTCTACCCATTTCCCTACAAACCCACACCTGAAAGGGTAGGAAGGACAGTGCATGTTCAATAAGCAGCCGCATCAGTCTTTTGGAGTAGAAAATGAATTCATCCCGGCTAGTCTCCTTGTCCCTGGTGGTAAAACAAGCAGGCTTAGAAAAGGATGGAGCAGAACCTGGGGGGATGGAGTGGAAGAAGGTTGGGAGTAGCACTCCACAGGTGGGCCCTTACCTGATGATGGTGTGCATGCCTCGTACCTGTGGTGTACTCTTGAGGACACTCAGTGTCTGGGGAAGGGGATGGCACTGGTGAGCAGAGGCCAACGCGGCCCTAGGGATACAAATGTATTGGCATATCTTACCCAAAAAGTCCCTTTATACTCCAGAGAACATCTGAACATCACTGGGGCTGGGACATGTGCAGGGTGGGAGCTGTCT
Organism: Montemys delectorum; assembly: GCA_019843815.1. NCBI lineage: Eukaryota > Metazoa > Chordata > Mammalia > Rodentia > Muridae > Montemys > Montemys delectorum. The sequence continues at coordinate 29,262 of JADRCD010174890.1, read as the reverse complement.
GCTGGCTATGGCTGACCCATGAAAGATGCCTTGGCACCTGAAATGTGACTGAAAAGTAAGAATGTTCAATTCTCAACATTGAACACAGAGGTTGGAGGTGGGGAGTGAGGTGTGAGGTATCTCTTCTTTGGCTTAGATAAAGAGAGGCCAGACATGGGGAAGAGAGCTTACTGTGGGAACAGGTTTCAACCTCCAAATGGATCTCTTATCCCCAACTCCTGGGAGCAACAAGTAAGCTGTAGGGTCAAGCTCCACTCAGGTCCATTCCCCAGCTAGTGTGCAGTCCCTCTCAGGAGGAAGGGCAAAGCAGGGAGGGCTCAGAGCCAAAGGCTGCCCCACCAAAGACCTAAGCCAGGAGAGGGAAGGGGCAAGGTAGAAGGAGGGAGGGTTGATTAGGGGGTTAAGGTAGGAACAGTGATCGTGGAAGGGAGAGGTCACGGAAGCACCAGGTGCAGGAGCAGTGCAGGGTGCAGGACAGCACACAGTGCAGCACAACCAGAGCTTGCTTTGCTCACATATCCCAACGCAGCTTCCTCTGCTCGCCAGGTGAAGAGCGTGTTCAGGGAGGGAACAAGGCAGGAAACAGGTTTACAAAGTGGAAAAGAACAGAGAGAAAAACACTTAGTGGGGAGAGCAGCCAAGTCCCTACAGAAGGTGCCCTGTGGCTACCAACTGGCTAAAGACTTGAAGCAGGAGGCTGACAGCAGTCTTGGCACTGACAGCCTTGGCGCCTGAGGGTGGAGCACCACCCACACCCAGTTGCTTTTCCCTCCTGCTCACCAGTAGCTTCTTGGAGTTGAAGGAGACTGAGGGGGGCCACTAGCCATCACTTCCTTGGCTGGCCAGAAAATGGAAAGTGGAGCTGGCCATGTCTAGAAACTTTTCTCAAAATTGAGGCTTTAAAAGAGCCCTGGCATAGGTCTGTGGCACCCTGATCTTGGTGAGGCCAAGTGGAGACTCATGCAGGACAGGAAGCAGGACTATGAAGATGGCCCTGGAGGCATTTTCAACACTGGCTCAGAACTCCTGGGTTATCCAGTAGGATCATGAGGGCTTCCACAGTGGCTCAAATAGATCTTCCCAACTCCGAGGAAAGCCTGGGAGAAGGGTAGGTCCCCGGTGCTGCCTGTGGTTCCTGCCTAGGCCTTGATCAGCAGGATGATAATGGTACAGCTCAGTCTATTCCTTCTTCTTTCTGCCGTATTGCCAGCATTACTTCTGCCTGAGGTGTGCTGCAGGTTGAAGACTAAGCTAGGACAGGGCAGGGCCTGGGTAGGCAGGGTGAGAAAGGCAGAGCCAAGCCCTCACTCCCCACCTCTCAGAGAGAGTCAACTGAGCCTATGACCCATGGGATGGATGGTTCAGCTCATAAGATACAGCAGCCTAGATGCAGACACAGCCTTATGATTGCAGGGACATATCAATGTAGTCCCTGCCTAGGATCATGCACGGTAGTGCTGGTGGCCCAGGAGTACTGCTGTGCTCTCTGTGGCTGGAGCCCAAGATAGGCTGAATGGAGAAGGAGCCTCCATGAACATCTGGCCAACACAGGTAATACATAACCGTGGGAAAATTCTTTAATTTCTTTGTACCTTAGAGTTCTTATCTGCCACCAAAGGGAGAAGCAGCAGGCCTGTGCCACTCTACCCCGGTGTTAGTAAGGATTGCCTGCCTGCTTGGCTAGGTGACAGCTGACCCGGAGCTCTATGTAGATGTTGGAAATGCCTCCATCTGTGCAGACTGTTGTGGAGTCTTACCTGACGCTGAGTTCACGCTGTGGCAGCAACACAGGGAGACATAAGGGAATGGGTGATGCATCAGTGACCAGGCCAAGCAGCCAGGCTACCCCCACCCCCAGTGATGGACACTTCTCAGCCCCATGTGGAGATGGCTCAGGGTCTGCAAACTGCAAGAGGAGGCAAGTTTCTAAGGATCTCTAACGTGGGAATCAGGTGGCCTGGGACCTGTAAGTCTGGGCCTGTAGTAGTAGTGATCTCAGAACTCAGCCATAAACCATGTAATGTGGGACTTATAGTGTGAAAACATCCCCTGCACAGTGATCTACTCAGAAAGAGAAGACATAGAACTCAGTGCTGAAATCCATAATCCTAGACCAATGGATAGTGCGTCACCCTTGTTACTACCACAGGGTTGGGAGAGACAGGAGTGTAGCCTTCCAAGCATGGCCAAGTCCCCTTGCCTATAACAGAGGGCTGAGCCAGAAAATAAGCTAAGGGAGCAGGCTCAGGACACTTGAGTGCCAGTACCTGCAGCGGACAGAGAACGTGTGTGTGTGTGTGTGTGTGTGTGTGTGTGTGTGTGTGTATTGGGGGGGGGGTAGAGTAAGCAAGCTCCTGTTGGGAGACAGCAGACAGGGACTTTGAGTGCTACCTGGCTAACTAACCTCTTCCAGCTGGCTGTGAACATGCTGCACAATCAGGTCAATGGCTACTGTGTTCCCGCTCCCTGGAGGGGAAAAAGATAACTCAGAAGCTTGGAGGCCCTTCTGCCCCACTGGCAGGAAAACAAGGGCTGGCAGGCTCACCTCTGGGCACCACAATATCTGCCAGACGCATGGTAGGCTGGATATACTGATCAAAAGCAGGTTTGACAAACTTGTTGTACTGCTTAATGACACCCTCAATGTCCCGGCCTCGCTCGCTGATGTCCCTGCGCAGCCGCCGTACCAGTCGGATATCAGAGTCTGTGTCCACAAAGATCTTCATGTCCAGGAGCTGGATGAGGGACAAGAAGCCAGTGCACAGGGCTGAGGCAGGCAACAGTGGCACTATCAAACAGAAGCCAGGATATATATAGCCAGAGTAGCAACATAATCAGCTCATGTTCTATGGGCCATGATCATTGGGGCAGCTCCCCTCCCCAGGACACCCATTGGTTTAATTGTCAGTGCATATAGGATGCATTCATAGGAAGCGTGCATTGCGATGTATGTGTAGGTATGGGATACTACTAGTCGGGTACAGAATGGAGACAACTGACAAGTCAGACAGGAATGGTACTTGGCAGTGTGATGTACATATGACTTCACTCATTATACCTCCCATGAACACAGCGGGAGTGGGGCTTTGTGAGCTCTGGCTATGGCCTCCTCCAGGTAGTATGGGATAGGTGGTCCCTGAGGAGCCATCTGGAGACTGGAGCTGCCACATGGAAATGGTAAGAGTCCTCTTGGCCTGGACCAAAGTCACGTTCAGGTATATCCTGGAGGTCTTGCAGCAAAATCCCTTAAACTCACTGGCTTTAAGTCTGTTTGTTCTTTAGCAAGCAAAAATATCAAGAGCAGGGGAGATCGAAGTACAGCTCTCTTGGCAGGTGGGAGAGGAAAACACTGTCCCCAGAAGCCACACCCCACTGTAGTAGTCAGCTAGCTAATGGTAAAGAATAGCTGTAAATGCCTAGGATACACCAGGAGGGGCTCATCCAAAAGTGCCCAATAGGGAAAAATCTGCTCAAGTCATGAAGGCTGTGGGGATGGGGCAGTGTATCATTAGAAGGATTCTGTTTATGGGGATGCCTGTGGAGTAGGTGCTCCTAGCAAGCACTCACCTCCAGCAGTGTCTTATCAGCAAAGGCCATGATACCCTCAAAGATGATGACATTTGCACCATACAGTGTTTTCTGAAAAGGAACCCAGAGAGTTTTCATGACCAGCTTAGGCCCCTGCAACCTCTTCCATAGGTAGGCCCCAACACCATGAGCCTACCCAGTCCTTTTTCCGGCTATGGGTGGTGAAATCATAGATGGGTACTTGGACGCTCCTGCCCTGCTTTAGTTTCTTAAGGGTGGAAATGATGAGATCGAAGTCAAAGGCATCAGGGTGGTCAAAGTTGAAATTGTTGCAGGCAGCCTGTTCCTGCTGCTGCTGTGTCAGAACCTGGGGGTGGAGGGGCATAATGAAGCCTGCTGACCACAGGCCTACATTTGTAGAGGCAAAGTGACAGGGAGAAGATGCTCTGGTGTAGATAAGCAGGGCCTCACCTTATAGAAGGAGTCCATGGACAGCAGGACCACCCAGGGTACATCTAGCGCCTCAATGATCATTCTGGCCACAGTGGTCTTCCCAGATGCACTGCCACCTCCTAAGCCTACGGAGTGGAAGGGTACCTTGCAATTTGTTGCAGCTGGGCTGGCCATACCAACAGATCCCCAAGGTGCCTTCCCACACCACTCTCACCAATGGCAAAGGCCTCCTTGGACTGTGTACCATGTTCATTGTACCATGGTGGCCTCCCAGCTGTGTAGATGGTGCGTTTGCTTGTGCGAAGCAGGGGTGGCTCTGACTTGCACTGACTGGTGGTGCGCTTCCGGGGTGAGCGCCCAGTACCCACTGGTGGGAGAAGTCTGTCCAAGGACCCTGCATTGCTGCTGCGAAGAGGAATGTGCTCAGCCTCAGTCAACAGTTTTCAACCTCTCTGGTCATGCCAAAGTGGGACAGGCACAATATGGGCTCAACTGGGGAGGGTGTATCCAAGAAACCTGCCTTTAGCTGTTCCATAGGGTTAATTGAGGCACAAGATCTCAGACTGTTCACATAGCAAAAAGGGACAGCAATTAATGGCAAGATGGCAGGAGAACACAGGGAAATATACACAATCTCAGAGCTACAATCCTAACCGTGTGGATTGTGGTGGGTAGAGTCTCATTACTCAAGAAAAAGGAGGACCTGGCCAGGCAGTGGTGGCGCACGCCTTTAATCCCAGCACTTGGGAGGCAGAGGCAGATGGATTTCTGAGTTCAAGGCCAGCCTGGTCTACAAAGTGAGTTCCAGGTCAGCCAGGGCTATACAGAGAAACCCTGTCTTGAAAAGCCAAAAAAAAAAGAAAAAGAAAAAGAAAAAAGAAAAATGAAAAAGAAAAAAAGAAAGAAAAAAGAAAAGAGAAAAAAAAGAAAAAGAAAAAAGAAAGAGAGAGAAAGAAAAAGGAGGATCTAAGTAAGGACTCTGCCCCTCCCCAGCATAGCACACTGAGGTAGTCCAGCCACTGCTGCCCTACAGGATGCTTGCACCAGGAGGTGAAAGTGCAGTATACTGGGAGACTTCCTGGCCTGACATCCTGTCAAGCAATATAAGAGAAAACAAGAAGGGAGGCTGGCAAGAGGGAAATTTAACCCGAGAAGGTCAAATCAGATCTGTTAACTGTGCACACTTACAGCCTACCACTTATGCTAAGCGGGCACTCAGAACCATGCTGACATTCCAGTGGGTCTGCATCCTTAAAGGGGTGCCATTTCCGGCCATGGCCTTCAAATCTGAGAAGGAGCAACTTCAACAGAAGTTCAATGTTCTGCATCACCTTCCTATTACCTGCTGTTTGTCTGAGGTACAGCCTGAAGCAAAAGTGCTAAGAGAATGAGACATATGCTTAACAGAGACAATTTCTGGCCACTGCCTGAAAAGAAGCCTGGACAGGTCACATCATCCTAGTCTCAGCTTTCAAACTACTCAAGAAGCTCTCAGATCAGTGCCCTAGCAAGCTATGCTCACCTATGTAGGACTAAGTTGAACTGTAGCCACTGACTATACAGGACAGTGTTTAGTGGCTAGGAGGGGTGCCTATAGAAATGGCAGATGGACATGCCAGTCTAGCTCTGTGTGGGATGCCTCCTACAGTGGCTGGTATAGTCTACAGTACCACCAAGAAAAAGAACACTGTATGGAACAACAGGTAAGCCTAAGGTGAATGAAGTAGACTAGTAGGCCCAGATTGGGAACACATATGGGTGAGAAAAGTACACTACAATGAAATATGGTTTACATAAAAGCCAGTAGATGAAGGATGCTCAGTTAGGGACTGAGGACATAGCTTAGAAAACAAATCTAGGGCCTGATCTCCAATTAACCCCAAAAGATGCTCACCCAGATGCACATTCATGCCAGTGTCTGTGAGAAAGGTATGTATTCAGAAAACCTGAAAGCAAATATACCAGTGTAATAATCAGGATTTCCCTGGAGACCACAATTTGGGACAGGAACTTGCCACATTTGGATATTTTACAAGCATAGGCTCTCTTATCAAAACGGAAGCTGGGCTTATCTGGGAAGCTCCATTTCTTGCCATATTCTTGCTGCTGCCTCATAGCTCTCCATATGGTAGTTTCCAGGGCTGATGTATCGGGATATGGCTCAAGACAAACTTTCTGCCTCAGGGATGGCCCAGTTTGGGAACAATGATGGTCTCAGCTGAATAATCCTTCCTAGAAGCAGAAAGAGTGTGGGTGTGTGCGCACGCGCACGTGAGTAGGGGTAGGCAGTGGAAAGACCACCTAATATGTGACTGGTCATACTGGCAGCTCTGAAGGATGTAGTGTATGACAGCATAGACACAAGTGGATATCATGAAAAGAACCCATCTGTATCCAACCAAGAAAACACACTGAATTCACCCTTGGGGACAAAGACAATAAGCCTGCTTGTTTCTACACCATCCATCTTTACCAGAGCATGAGCATAGGGAATAATTAGCCAGTCTGTTAAATTCAGTCTCACTGCCACTGCTCTGGGGACAAGTGCAGGCCCTGAGAGCATGGAGCTAGGCATAAATAAGCTGACATAGAGATCTAAGTCTGCCAGTCAGGGGTCTTAAGAACAGATAGCATTCGAGGGACACGGATCAAGAAATGATAGGCTGCCTGAGGGATGTGACTTGCACCTCAACTCAAGCTTGCCTGAATGGCTCAGTTAAACACAAACAGTAAAGTCCCCAGATCCCCAGGTGGTTGCTCACCTGGGTATACTAATCTGTCTACAGTAAACAAATGGATCTGTGAAGCTTATCCACTGGCTATCCTTTCCATCAGGCAAAAGCTACACACACACACACACACACACACAGAGTAGAGGGAGAACCAGAGATTCTCCAAGGTTTCAGACTGAGTCTTGCCTTGGTCCCTAGAGGCAGCATGACCATAATACACAGTAACTCCAGGAGGCCATGGTAAACAAACAAACAAACAAACAGTCAAGAGGTGTTTCCCCACTGAGCCTCTTCTTCCTTCCTCAGGGAATGCTTTTGGGAGGAAACTACTCCAATGTAGAACATCTGACTTGTAAGAAGGCAGAACAATCTGATAAAGCTCCCAACCACCAGTGGTAAAAACAAGTACACACAAAGCTAAGACACACTCAGACAGAAACTGGACAAAGGACCCAACAGGCAGGGGCTGTTTTCCTGATTCCCCTGATTCTCACAGTAGCAGCTTCTCTGGGAGAATTTTAGTTCCCTATCAGTGACTTTTTCACCTCAGTGAAGATTCCTTCCAAAGCTTGTGCTGCTGATGGGAAGAGTGCCCAGTTGCAAATAGATCAGGGAAGACTTTGCCAGAAATCTGCCTAACCCTACTGGGATATCAGGCTGTGTCTGTACCAAGCCCAGCTCCCCTGCCCTCCTCAAAGTTAACAGCTGTCTCCTACAGCCAGAGATAAGGCAGCACCCATTTCTCACAAAAGGTGCCCCTTGATGGGAAAGTTGCACAAAATACTTCATTTCTTATCCACAGACAAAGGGTCTTCTAGCCACAATGACAAAAGTTCATCTGTACAAACAATATTAAGAGCCATAGTGAATGCAAGATGCTATCTTACCCCACAGCCCCAAGCCAGCCACATCTGCAGCCCAAGCACTATTCAGCTCCCAGGAGCACCTGCCAGCTTGTTTGTTTTCAGATATCCATGGACACACATCGCACACAAGTCAGATGTGGTCAGTACCATTGGGAAGTGGGGTTTCATCAGCAGGGACTCTGCGGCAACTCACCTGCTTTCTGCTCCAAGAGCCCAGCACCCTGAGATCCTGATGCCAGGGTAAGCTGGGGGGCTGCTCATGGCCAAGGATGCAGGTAAGCACAGAGGGCTCAGAGGTGGATGTCCTTGGACAGTGGGATGACCCAGGTATGTGTGGTACAGGTTCTAGCAGTTAGAGGGCCACTATCTCTTAGAATTACAGTTGTCTCCAAAGACAACTTGGGAGTTCTAGCCACCTGAACTGATCTTCCATGAGTGGAATCACTCCTATAAGCAGCACAGCCAAAGAGCTAGGTGGAGTTGGACGCCTACCTTGCAGAAGTAGGTTGCTATATACAGGGAGTGGGGCACAGCAGCTAGGAGGCCCCAGAAACCCTACTGCACTAAGGGAACACACTCAATGCTAGTCTCAGAGGCTAAGGCCACACACATAAGAGGATCACCTAGTCAGGGCTCATGCCCAGATATTAATAGTACTGACTCTGGCCTGCACAACCCCCAGGCCAGTTGCTGTGAAGTGTAACATAGCAGTGTTAGCTGCTATGCACATTGGCCTGGACCTGCTGGGAATCACTAGTACCTCTACCCAAATTTTCTGGAAGAAACACAGTTCTGCCTCCCAGTGCATACACAGCAAGACAAGGAAATTTGAGGCCCCACCAGGCCAGGTGATCTGAATGTCAGTTCTGAGCTGGGTGCCCCTCTCCTGGCCCCAAGGTGCCTCCTACAAGGATAAACAAATCTGAAATTCTACCCTAGCACATCCAAGAATAACTGTTCCACCCCACCTCACACAGGCTCCAGCAAGCCCAATGGCCACCTTGGCCTCATCAGTCAGCAGGGGACACAGCCACCTCCCTGCCCACAGCATAGAAAGGGAAGATTTGGTCCCAGCATCAGCTGAAATCCCTTTATTGACTTAAGATCTAATCAGAGAGGTTTTGCTGGCTTTGGGGTTCCCTTCAAGGGGTGGGTTAGCCTTACTGCAACCTCATCCTACCTGGCTGGCCTACAGCACTAAGTCTGGCAAGGCTCAGAGAAGGAAGCTTTCAAGTGGACTTCATGCATCTGAAAAGGAGCCACTCTGGGAGCTGCCTTGGAGGCAGCTCTTCTCACTACCTAGGTAACTTGTGGGTATGTCTACATCCCCAGACACCAGGAGCAGGAAGAGCCAATCTATGTTTGCATGTGCATGTATGTGTTTATAGTTTGCCTGTCTCTCTGACTCTACTCTTAGATGGTTGGCTGGATATGCTCCAGGATTGCTCTGGGAGGCTAATATTGTTCCGGGCAGGGGTGCAGAGTTAATGAGTCCTAGGGAATCAGTTCGCTAAGTTTGGCTGGATAAGCACAACAGAGGATCCTGACAGGTTCCTTGGGTACCCCAGCAGGTCAGGATCAGTGGGTAGCAAAAATGCCACACAGCTCTGTAGGAAGCTAACATCGAGCTGGTCTCAGAAAGGGAAGGCTTAATTCCAGATGTGTTACTGCTAACAGAATACACCTGTCTCATCTATTGATTCATTAGACTTGTCTCCAAAGTACCACACCCTGACCCGGACTTCCTCTTTACCTAGGGCACACCAGGCTACCTGGCTACTACACTCCTTAACTTCCGTCTTTGAAGTTTTCTTCTTTCAGGGCTCCATTTTAGGCCTCAGGACTATCTGAGGTAGGTGGTGCTGGAAGCTGCTGCTCAGTTTTCATTTTCCCCTGGCTATCCATTAGTTAACAGCTCTGTCATCTGTGGCTCAAAACCACTCACCAGGGAGTTGCTGCAGACCTGTATGTATCCTTATCAAAGAAATAGAGGTTACTGAGGACCTAAGCAGCTGCCTCATTGATAAGGACACAATGTAAGATAATATCTTAGAACCCCTGTAATTTGCATTCCCCATATCTCAGAAACCAGAATCAAATATCTACAGCAGAGACTGGAGAGAGGAAGGCTCATCACTTGGACCACCAAAGAACTAAGAAAGGTCTCAAGGTCCCTCTGCTATGGCTAAACCTATAGTCAAGTAACCCATACCGATGCTTCTATGGAATTCCTGCAAGAGGCAAAGAGGTGGTTCAGAGATAGTCATCAAGGCCACTTTCACAAGGTAGACATAGGACTGGCGAATTAGAGGCCTCACTTGCCAACCTGCACCCAAGGCTCTGGGTGAGTACCATTAACTTCTCTCAACTCTCTGTAATCCCAAACCAATCTCCATGTTGCATATCGACATGAAAGCCAATGGCTGTGCCAGCCAAGGTAAGCCGACTCCAAGGAAAAAGCCTCAAGGGCAGGATATGGATATGGAGACAGGTGCTGGGAAAAGCAGTAGGTGAAACCTCACGCTAGACATTAAGTCTACCAGTGACTCCCTCCCCTATTGCTGCGAGAGTCTGAGGCACCAGGGCAGTTTGTATCTTCTCAAGGTGTTTCCTCAGGAAGCTTCGGAGATATTTGGCCATGGGCTCTTAGCTTCTAGTTAAATCGAGACACTCTGAACTAGAAAGCATCACGAAGTCAGGCTTCTGGTCAGAATGCCTGGAGTGTGTGAACTATATGAGATTCACCTCATCCATTGCCAGCACCTGACGTCCCAAAGGCGTCCGGGGTTACAGCTTCTCAGGCGATACACTCAGGCCTGGAAAGCCGGAAGACATTTGGCCTTCAACTGGCACAATCAGACCGGAAGAGGTGCTACATTAAGTTTCCAAGCAAAATCACCGCCCCCTGGCGACCGCGACCTAGAGTTGCTATTAGTGATGATCAGGCCGACTGAAGACAAGGACCCTTATCTCCTACAGTACCCCTTTCATTCTCCTGAAAGCTTCGAAAGTCTCAAAGGCCCCTAAACTCTCGGACAGGAGGAGATCACCATCCCATCTTACATTCACAAGCACCACTGCCCGCCAGATGCAACTTTGAGCTCAATTTCGACGAACTCAGAAGGTCGAACACGCCTACAGCCCAGCTGGGAGCCCAGAGCGCACCCACTAAGGGACAGAAACCCAGGCTAAAGAGGTCAAACAGGTTTCCACTCTGCGCCTCCAAAAGCTTGAGCTTCGGCCAGTTCCGCCTTCCGTCCGCTGGGGCCCTCCAGGGCGCCTGTCACCTCCCTCTCCCTGGCAGAGGGTGGCTGATACATATCCTAGTAGGCCCCAAGGCGCTGGAGAGCCGCCGAAACCTGTCCAGGACCCACGAAACTGTGGAGATCAAGCTGCCCATCTACGGAGCTGCCCGGAGCTGCTCGGGCTTTAAAAAGGGATGCAAGCCGTGTTCCGACCCCTCCCAAGAGACAAGCGCGGCCCCTGCCTTATTCAGGCCCGCGCCTACCGGTCCTCGCACGCTGTTTCATTCTGCTCGGCCGGGCGGCCAGGCACTTCTGGGGCCACAGTGGACTGCAGGGGCGAGGGGGCAGCGCTCATGGAGGCCGGCGGCGCAGCCATGGCGTCCCGAACCTGGTGGAGGCCGGGGAGGCGCGCCGGGAGGCAGGCACGCTGAGGACTACAATCCCCACAAGGCTGTGCGGCAAGCCCCGAGAAGGGCCCTTGCCTCAACACAAACTCAGCCGCACAAAATCCCTGGAAAAAAAAATCAATAAACATTTATTTGATACAGTGACTTTAATACATAGTTGATGGCCCACCACCGCACCACTCCGGGCCAGGGGATGAGGATGGGGACAGATGATCACAAGGCGGGCAGGACCAAAGCTCACCTCAAAACATCTTGCAAATAAAACACTTTGTAGATAGAATATATATGCATGTATATCTATGGTTACAAGTGATAGCCAGAAATGCACTTGTGTAATGAGAACTGCATTAAAACCAAACCAAGGAACCCAAAGTTTAGGAGGCGCTGCAGTCAGGTTTGAGGGTGACCTGGGAAACCAGGCCTCCAGGGCAAGGGACCTGGGTTTCACCCAACAGGGGAACAGCTCTCCCTTCAGAACCACCATAGGGACAGGAAGGTCCCAAAGCCTCCAGGAGGCACCATTATTTGCCTGTGCAGGAACATAAAAGTGCACCCTGGTTCTGCATGAAATGTCTGCCCTTGGCACTTCTGTTTTTTAGGGCAGGGCAAGCGCTGAGCCAGAGGTAGATCTGTAGAGACCCTGACTTTTGCATTTTGCCAAGGACCCAAGATTGGTTTGGCCCTCTAAGTCTATGCCCACCACCTTCTGGAGCTCTGCCATGATGGTCCCTCTTATTGAGCATCTGTGTAGGCTGGTGGTTACCTTTGGGCCAGAGTAGGGAGGTGGGCAGACTGATGAGCCCTGCCACCTTGGAAGAGCTTTGCAGTCTAGCTTGCCACTACTTACCAGTCATCACGGGCTGGTAACTATCCAATTGCAGCTTTTGACAGCTGCCCCAAAGCTGACCTCAAAGACTGAGTTAAAGTGCTAACATCAAGTTGCCAGAATATGCCAAGTCCCATACCAAGGCCTGTATATGGGCTTTATGGTATGTCCTGGAAACTCAACCCCCAGCAAACCCAGGTCCTATTTCTCCCTACAAGTGCCAAGTACCTGAGAGGCTGGGGTGGATGGTCACACCCCACAGAGGTGTTGTGAAAAGTGCACTTTGGCCCCCTTCCCTTCTATAGTTGCACAGCACCACCCCCAAACCCCAGCCTACCCTTTGACACTGGATCATACCCACCTCTGACCACATCAAAGTGTGTAGGAATTGGAGAGTCCATTCAACACCTACAACACACCAGGCCAGTCAGAGCCTTTCTAAATACAAGTGTACAAGGATTTCACCCCAAATCTCCTTGGAGCTGGCCTTCTTGGAAACCCTCCCTGCTGAGCCTAGGGGCAGGTGCTAGTCAGTACCACAGCAATACCTTCGGCACCAGGAAACCCTTAGCACCATGACATTAAGATTGTTGAGTTTTTGTATAAAAAAAAACCCCAGAAATTTTAAAAAAGGTTGCTACTTGTCACAGCAACAAGACTGGCATCAACAACATCCAGGAGACACACAGAGGCAAATATCAAAATTCACATCATCCAGGATCAGAAGCAGAGGCCTCAGTCCACCCCTACCAACACTATAAAAAGCTCGTTCCAACCCCTCAAGTCTTCTCCTCCTGGTGTGGCTCACAGCAGGGTTGGGAGATGGGGATAGGGTTAGAAGGTAGAAGCAGGAAAGAGGCCAGATCTCTCTTTCTGGCCTTGTCCAACCTACAGACCCTGTTATCCTCAGAGTCCCTCAAGAAAGGGCTGAGGCCCGGCCTAGAGTTGCTACACTGGCTGACACCCCATCTTTCACTATCCTTCCATTTCTGTATAAAATGACTGACTGCCACTAGATCCCAAGGGCAGATAAAATAAAAGGGAAAAAAAGGCCTTCCACAGAACTTGGCTTATAGGCCCACCTAGCACAGCAGACATATGCAGTCTCACCTAAGTGCTACTCCTGAGCTAGGATCCTTCTGGCCAGCCTCTGCTTCACATGGCTGTGGCCCCAGGGAGGCACCCCTAAGGGCTAACCACAAGATTAGAAACTAAAGGCTGGAGGTGAAACATCCTAGTCTGGGCCTCCCTGAAGTAGAACACACAGAGTTCTTTCTTTGCCTGGAAGGTTACATATTCCACCATGACCACACCAGTCACGTGAGGTGAGGTCTGAAGCACAGCAGGGATGACAGAGGAGGGAAGCAGGCCCAGAGAGGTAGAGAACAGAAGCAAGGGGGTCAGAGGTGGATGCAAAAGGACAGATGAGTGGGTGGCTGTCAGGGCAGCATGGCAGTAGACAGGGTCTGTCCTGGGAGGTAGCTGGGAATACTGGAGTTCCAGTGTTGGGTAGAGGCGAGGCCCAAATTATGGCAGCCAGACTGCTCAGGTGCCTCATCAGCCCCACAACTATGGGTCACCAGGAATGTCTGATCCTTGAAAGAGTCAGATTGGGGATCCTATTGGCCAAGAGGAAGGTGGAAACTGGGGCCATTTGACTGTTCAAGCACACTTCATGCCCCATGATGCCAAGACTCTAGATCCTGCCAGGTCCATGAATGTCCTTGTAGGAATGGCTGGCTCCTCCAGCCTATTGCACTTTTGCTGCTGCCCTGGCACTCCTGAGGAGCCCCATCTAGCCATGTTGAGGCAGCCTAAACAGGGGAAGGACCACTTTCAGGGAGAGCAGAGTGGTTTGCCAACCCTCTGGACAGATGGGGGTGTGTGTGAAGGTGGAGGACCGGTCTAGAACTGGCTCCCCTAATCAATCTGGACAACGCAGGGCATGATGGGTAGGCCCTGCCCACTAGGCTCACTTTTCAGGTGCCTTCCCAGCTCCAGCCTTCTTCCCAGTGGAGCTCCGGGACCCCCGGTCTCTGCCTCCTGGGGGCCAGTCATCCCTGTTAGGGGGGAGCTGAGATGCTGGCTCCTCAGAGGACCGTTCCTTGGGTTTGCGGCCCCGCTTCTTTCCTCCTGACAGACTTTTCTTCTTCTCTTTCCTAGGCATCAAGGAGTCCTGGCTCTTGTGTTTGGAAGGCAGGTCAGCTGAGGTCCGGAACCAATTCTAGGGCGAGAAAACTTACAGTAAAGACTGAGAACCTTGGTCCAAAGCTACAGACCTAACTTGTTTTATTAAAAAACAAGCAAGCAAGCAAACAAACAAATCCTTTTATTATTGTTTTCTTGGCATTTGTGACTGCATGTGGGTATGTGCATGTGCATGCAGGTAGCTTTGGAGGCCAGGGAGCCTCCTGACATTGGTGCTGGGAAACAAACTCTGGTCCTCTGGAAGAGCTAGAGGTACTCAACCACTGAATCATTTTTCCCACCCATCTAAATTACTTTTTTGGCTGGGCATACAACTGCTAGGAAGTGGCTGAAGACAGGGTTTCTCTGCTAAGGGAGGCTCTACTCAGTGGCTGGGTATCAAACTTGGACAACCCAGACTAGTCTTTTTTTTTTTTTTTTTTTTTTAAGATTTATCACCCCACGTTCATGACACTTCAGGGGAAGTGGACCCTATTTAGAGAAGAAAACACCAGATTTCTCAGTGTACACCGTCTCAGCTACTTGTTCTCTAGCACCCACCCCTTAAGCCGGCCTCTAGGCCTGCAGGTCCAGAAGAATACTCTCATACCTCTCCATGGGTCTTAAGGATGTGGTACTTGACACCGCTCTCAGAGCTGAACTCTTTGGGACACAGCAAGCAGCGGTACTTCCCCACCAGATGGTCCCCCTGCAATGCACAGTGGTCCAGTACCCACCTTCAGAAGACTCAAAGCACTTACTTCTGATCCAAGCCCTTATCCTGCTGCTAAAAGTTTAGGACTGAGGTCAGCCAGAGAGAAGACAGCTACACTGTCTTCTAGGATGTATGTCAATGGTGGGTTTAAGGACTAAACTACCCTGCAATAGGATTATCAAGCCACCCCTGCTACAGGAGTAAAAAATAAGAGGAGGGTGGGATGAAGCAGATACTAAGTGATAGGTCATAGTGTTTGGTGAATGTCCTCATCCCAAGCCAAATGTGCCCTCTGCTAGGGTCAGGATGAACACTTACACCATGTAAGTCAAGAAGACTCCAGGGCAAGACTTGGAACCAAACAAGTGTAGGGAACAGAGAGGGATTCTGGGCCACCTGTTGAGCACCTACTAGTTTTGGGGACATGAAGTAGTAAGAGTAGGTGATCTTACACTGATGCAGATTAATCCTTGGCAAGAGAAAACTGGGAGTGACCAGTGCCCTCCACTCCCGTAAGCCATGGTAATAATTCTAGAACTGCCGGGCGGTGGTGGCGTAGGCCTTTAATCCCAGCACCTGGGAGGCAGAGGCCAGCCTGGTCTACAGAGAGAGTTCCAGGACAGCCAGGGCTACACAGAGAAACCCTGTCTCGAAAAAACCAAAAAAAGAAAAAAGAAAAAAAAAAGAAAAAAAGAAAAAAGAAAAAAGAAAAAAGAAAAAAAAAATAATTCTAGAACTGACCTTGCTGCAGCTGGCAAGATGTGCCTTGAGACCGGACACACTGGAGTAGATGGCTTCACAGCACTGCAGGCAGGAGATAGCTGTGGAGAAAGCCCTCCCACAACTCTACACAAGGGGCATCCCACCTCAACCTCAGAGCACTCTGGGGCTTCTTTGAGGGAAGGTCCCTGAAGTCCTGGATTTTGGGCAGGGTAGGTAATATGGGTCCCCAGGTAGAAGTTCCCTTTGTTAACATGGTATTTATGTGGAGACCCTACAGAACCCCAGGGTCAAAGATAGGCTGGTCATACTGAAGATGGTTACTTCCTAACAGGACATTCATTGTTTTAACCTCTACTGTTGCCTGAAGGCCCAAACCTAAGCCCCTGTCCTGGAGCCCCAATGTCCCACTCCCACTACCTGCTAGTCCCAGCTTACATCATTGGGACAGTTCACATGGCCCTTCTCCTTGACTTCATTCTTCCATGCCTCCAGCAGCTGAGGGTTAAGTGTGGGGAGGCCTGGCCGAGTGTAGTTGAGCTGCAAAGCCAGGCACAGCACCAGGTAAGCTTCAGGCTGAGGCACATGCTGCTCTGACAAAATGTATGTGCTTCTGCAGCAGGCTCACTGCCCCTTCACAGATGGGGTTAGTAGATGGCCAAGGTCACAAAAACAGGGCTGCCACAGGGGAATCAAATCAGACCTGTCCTGGTCAGAGACCAAGAGGTTGGGGGAGCAATTAGGGAATGACCAAAGGTCAAAATCCTGCCCATCCCTTAGGTGGGCCACTAACCCGTGCAGTCTCAGGCACAAGGTCATCCTTCATGCGTCGTTTGGTCCAGTCACGGGCCAGTTCATCCTCTGCAATCTCCTGTAGATGGAACACGGCAACCTGGGCCGAAGTTCGACGGATGCGACCACTTGGGGTCCGTTCTACCCCAAGCAGGTCCTCAGCCTCTGGGATCTTGTCTGTAGGCTCCTCAGGGGGCTACATGGTAAGGATACACAGAGGCCAGTATAAGCTAGTATAAGAAAAGGATGATATCCAGAGACCAGGAGTTAGAGGGCATGAGTTTGTAGGCCATGTGTGGTCTTTGCAAGTATGAGAACTCAGAATGCAGCTGTAGATACCACAATAGAAACAGAACACAGAGGCACTAGGTCCCATCCTTCCTCCTAAGACTTAGATCACTAAAGGCACGAATTGCACCTATCCAGGAACACAGGGACTTGGGAACACATGTAGGACACAATATAGTCTCTTAGAACAAGGACAAGGTACACTGTAGGCCACTCACCGGGGCTGTGTGCTCTGAACGCACATGATAGTCGTGGCCAGCCTTGGATCGGTAAGTCTTGCCACAGTGGGTACAGGGGAAGGAGGGACTGTCTACCTCACAGGGTGGCTTCCCACAGCGCCGCTGGTGGTATTGATAACCCATGAGGCTGGAGAAGGCAGCCCCGCAGCCCTGGGGATCCAGGTCAGAAACCAGGTAAGAAATCAGCCAGGTTCCCAAGTCTTGAACACCCCCACATGGCCCAACACTGACCTCTTGTGGGCAGCGCAGCCTTCCCATCTGCTTCAGCACCTTTCGAAGCCTCTCCCGTTCCTCCTGTTCGCCCCCTTCAGAGGCCTCAGCATCAGTGGGCTGGAGACAGAGCAAGCCTCAGACCTGATGCCAGCCAGGAGTTAGGGCCATAGATCCAAAATCAGGCTTAGAGGAGCAGCAGAAGAGTGAGAGGTCAGCAGTCAGGGCTAGACAGGGAGCTGGTGGTCAGGCAGCATACCTTGGCACTGTGTTCAGCCATGGTGTGGTAGTTGAGGCCAGCCTTGGACTTGAACTGTTTTCGGCAGTGCTGGCATTTGAGTGCTTCCTGCAACTGCAGACATGGCCTAACTATGAGAAACCCATCTAGTCGAGGGATCCTCCTTCCCCAGTGCCACTGGAGTAGGGAGACAGGAGGCTTACCTTGTGACATACTTCCATGTGCTTTTTGAGCCCCACGAGGGTCTTCCGGGTAACCACATTGCAGGTGGGGCAGACAGCCTCCCCCCGTTCATGGATGGCTCGTTGCCACTGCTCCTCAGGGCCACCTGTGAGGCAGGGCCAGGCCTCAGGCTTGTGGGGCTCCTGAATGCCCTGGACTCCAGGGGCATCCCCCATGCCTTTGCTACAGGATCCAGCCCACCATGGAGACCTGTCCTGGGTCCTGCCAGGCAGCCCCCACCTGGGGCTGGGTGGGCCACAGGAGTTGGTGCCTCCTTGCTGACAGTGACAGGGGTGGCCAGCACCTTCTTCCGCACTTCCTCAGTTCCTGATCCCTCTTGCTTCTTGGAGCGATGAACTCGAGCCTTGTCTTCAGCTTTGGCCAGGCCTGTATACACATACAGGATGGATAAGATATATGGGCCAACTACTGACATCCTCAGTTCAAGAAGTGTTCAGCTGGCTGGGGTCTTACCTTTGAGCCCAAAGGTCCCTGAGATAGATGGCTGCTCCCCTGTGAATTTCTTCGGTGTTTTCTGTTTCCTTCCTGACTCAGGGAAGAGAAAATGAGTGCCAAGACCCTGGCCACATAGTCACTGAAAGGCCAGAGCCCATTATGGCCAGTCTCCCCAGGGCTCTTATCTTACTGTGCTTTGTGCGCTCAGGGTCTTCCTCTGGCTGGGACATGGGGCCTATAGGACGCAGTGCCTCTTTGCCCATCAGGGGCCTGCTGCCTGGCAGCAGGGAGCTGTTGCTAGGATCTGTGCTCAGTGGGAAGGTCATACTCTGGTCCACGGTAGATGGGCCGTATTCTCCATTCTCTGACCTTGCCTGCTTAGGCAAGATGGGGCACGTGTCCAAACTGTCTGCAGCCCTGCAAGTGGTAGGCAGGGTGAGGTGCAGGCAAACCCAGTGGTCCTCTCACCCCCTCTAGGCACACCCGGACAACTCACCACCTCAAATGACTTCCTGTACCTTTTCTTATTGCTGTTCTTGCCTGTAGCACGAAGTGTTTTGTTCTCAGATTTGGACAGCAACACCATTTTGCAGGGTGGTGTGTGTCTGCTGATGGCGATGGGCCTGCTGACCGGCACAGGCTTGCTGACCACAATGGGCCTGCTGACTGGTACTGGCTTAGTGAGTGGCACAGGTTTTGAAACGGTCACAAGCTTGGTAACTGGCATATGTTTGGTGAGTGGCACAGGTTTGGTGACTGGGATGGGCTTGGTGACTGGCACAGGCCTAGAGACTTGCATGGGCCTACTGACTGTGACAGGCTTGGTGACTGGTATAGGCCTACTGACTGTAACTGGCTTACTGATGCCAATGGGCTTGCTGACTCCCACTGGTTTGCCAACTGTAACAGGTTTGCTCACTCCGATGGGTTTGCTGACCCCAACAGGCCGACTGATGGTGACTGGCCGGCTGACTGGGCCAGGCTTGGGGGCAGGTAGGGGATGGTCCATGTGATTCCAAATCCGGTGCTTCTCCAGCTGGGTCTTGGAGGTGAATGCGGCCTCGCAGAAGGGGCAAGGGAAGGCCAGCCTATCTGAGATAGCGCCCTGGGCAGGGAGGGCAGGTGTGGGATGGGGCCCCGGGGGCCTCTGCCCAGATGCACCCCCAGGCCTCCTCTTCCCTGACCCACAGCCCCTTACCCCTTGGCACCGCTGATAGTGGTACTTGAGCCCATAGATGCTGGGGAACTCTAGCCAGCACCCTGAGTTTGGACACTTCACCCTTGAGTGTGCCTTGAATTCATCTTTCCACTGGTTCATCAGAGAGAGCTGGGCAGAGGAAAAGGCCAAGCTGCTGACCTGTAGCTACCCAGACTTAAAGCTCCCCCAAGCCAAATAAGCCCTTCAACCTCAAGAGCAGACCAAGAATTCAAGCCATGCTGCAGACCTATGCTGATGACTACTAACAGCCCACTGGGACTTTGTAACAGACACAAGGGCCCTAGGGTACATGCTGAAATGAACTGGCACAGGATGTATGGAGGGCTGGTAAGGCATGGAAGTAGCCCTCACAGACTAAATACAATGAACCCCACTCTAACCCCTCAGGGAGCTCACAGGAATATCTCGGAGAGCTTGGTTCTCGGCTTTCGGCCTCCCTTTTTTCTTCCCTTCTGTCTTGTCACTGGCTGAGTTTCCAGGGTCAAAGCAGAGTGGGGCCTGGCTAGGCACTGTATGTCCACTGTGGACCACTGGCATCCCTATAGTATAGGAGACAGCAAGGCCCAGCGGCTAGAGTTAACCCAGGACGAGAAGCTGGCTACAATCCACCCCACAACTGGCATCCCTATAGTATAGGAGACAGCAAGGCCCAGCAGCTAGAGTTAACCCAGGACAAGAGGCTGGCTACAATCCACCCCACAAAGGCCCTCAGGATACCCAAGGCAATAACTCTACCACTGGCGATATAGCTGTATCCTTTAGTTTCTGCCTTAGCTCCTCACCTAGCTTTGGTGGGTCCTGCAACAAGGGAAGCTGGACCTCCTTCCGGTTGACTCCCTTTCCAGGTCCACTTTTGCTGGATCCTTGAAGCCGACGGCCTCCTCCAACACAGAAGGATTCAGTCATCTCTGCAAAGTACACAGACCTATGAGACGAACAGGCTCAACACAGAACTTTCACTGGGGTTTCCTAGAGGTTCTCAATATGCCTCTTGAGTCCTGACCTCCTGTATCCATCACATCAAAAAGTAAGTAATGGAAGAAGCCTCTAACTTAGAGAAGGGGATTTGCACAGACAAGGACTTTCTAAATAACCCAGAAGGCATGAGAAGTGTAGAAAGAATAGAGATTCTTACTACATTTGACATACTCACCTACACTCTCATCTAGACACACAACACCAAAGGGTGCTGAGGATCAGGGTTAGGCCTGTGTTCAGAGGGGTCCATGCAACTGAAGATAATATTCCTCATATGGGACAATTAACACTAGTAATGGCTGCTGGCTCACAGGCAGCCACATCATCGAACCTCAGGGATAGCTTCTCCTCAGGGTCTTGGCCCCATGATTCTAACCTACCCAGATAAGCGCCCTTGAAGACCTCTCTAGACACAGAAGCCGCTATGGGTGCTGAAGGCCCACTTCCCCACCACATGCACTCATCTCTCTGGTTGGTAAAGTGAAGATCCACTAGAAAAACATTTTGGTCCCCCTGCTTACTGAGCCATCCTACCTGCCTGTGGCCTTCTCAGCCTTCTGTGCAGCCAGGGCCCCTCCACCCAGATGAATGCACCAGATCAGACCCTCAGCCACTACAGCCTAGGCAGCCATCATTTCTTGCTATTTTCAATAGGTTCTAGGTTCCCTGCCTAGGAAACCACTTCAGCTAAATAAGTTATAGTCAATACTGGCAAGCAGAGGCTATAGAATATGCATGCCGCTGCCCTGGGGTTGGGCCTCCAGGGATTGTTCTGCTTGCAGCATCACATACCCTGAAAACTGAGGAAGGCTCTGAGCATGGCATGTTGAGGACTCTCAGAGGCACCCAAAGCCACAGAAGGGGGCGGTACCAAAGAGCAAGGTTCAAGCAGGTGAGCCATCTCCTAATACTTTTTGATCAACTCACATCAGAGGGGCTGTGTAGGGGCTGCTATATCCAGGAGTGCTAAGGTCAGAGGTCAGGACAACCACTGTCCATTGCAAAGGACAACACCCCATCCTGGGCCTAGGGGAGGGGAGGAGGGTCTTAAGTTAACCAAAGTTCTCTGGATGTCCTCGTTTTGCAGCTTCAGAAGGAAATGAGTTATCCAGAACCCCGATTACATTTGAAGTCCGGGTTATACGGTCTGCTGCAACCTTCTAGTTTTTTTCAGCGTCTAGGTCTGGCCGCCAGAGTAGGAAGAAAACCCCTCCTCCACCTGGGGTCCCTGAGATCTCCCTTGTAGCCTCCAGGGAAGAGGGCGCTGCAGCCGACGCAGGCCACTCCGCCAGGCCTGTCGAGCTCAGCCAAGAGGCGCACCTGGAGGCCCGTGGCCACCCACCTGTCACCTGAGGCCGGACACGGGCAGCAGCCTGGCCCGGAAGCGCCGACCGCGGGGGGGCGAAGGCAGTGAACCAAAATGGCGACTTTTTCTGGAGGAGGAGGCGGGAGGACGGCGCCGACGCGGGGAGCGGGGCGCGGCGCGGGTCCGGGCGCGGCGGGGAGGCGGGCTGGGCACTGGGCTGGTGCGGGGAGCGGGTGGCGCCGGGGTCGCGGTAAAGCGGGCAGTGCCGGCGCTTACCTGCAGCGCCCAAGGGGTGCGGCCAGGCCAGGCCGGAGCCAGAGCCGGGCCGGGGCGCGGGGCGCGGGGCGCAGGGCGCGGGGTCCGGGCGGCGCACACTGCGCGCCGTGCTGCGCACATGCGCGCTCCCGCCCCTCCTACCTTTGACAGTTTTACTGCGGGGGGGGGGGGGGGGGGGGGGAGGGGGCGAACTCTCGCGGTATTCACGCGGCCGCCGCTGCGGGGAAGGGGCCAGTGGGGCCTGTCTGCCACACCATGCTGTGAGATTCGTAGCCCAGGTGGTACTTGCTTGCCTCCAGGGCCAAGAGATCTGTCACGTGTGTCTTGGGCAAGAGTCGCTTTGTGGACAGTCCAGTAAACTGAGGCATGTCAGGAACTCTGGACACTACCGCAAATCCTGTCTGACAGATTAAGCAACCAGTGTGGTTACGCTAGCTGAAGTAGATTCTATGAAGGTTTACAGGACATCCAATGGCTGTCAGGGCATACCTCAGCCTCTATCAGTCCTTGAGGCCACCTTAGTCAATGTAGACACTGTTAAGACCAATAGGCTTTATTGGGGTTACTGGCTATTGAATCAACTTCTCCTTTCTTTGTGAATCACTAGTGGTCCTAGACCAACAGCCAGTATCTAGCTTCTCTGGCCTAGAGCCTAGGCTGCTAGTGTAAGATCTAGGGGGTGGGGGGATGACATCCCAGCCCACAGAACTTGGAGATAAATGAGGCAGAGAAATAAACACCCCTTTGACAGACTAGGAAGGGCACACTGGCTGATAAGAAGGTAGAGTTCGAGCCAGGTGGTGGTGGCTCACACCTTTAATCCTAGTACTTGGGAGGCAGAGGCAGGAGGATCTCTGAGTTCGAGGCCAGCCTGGTCTACAGAGTGAGTTCCAGGACAGCCAAGGCCACACAGAGAAACCCTGTCTCGAAAAAAGCAAAACAAGCAAACAAAAAACAACAAAACAAACAAAAAACAAAACAAAACAAAAAAGGTAGAGTGCAAAGCCTGGGGCTCCACAGAAACACTCAATAGGGCTGAGAAAAATTCAGCTTTCATTTGGTAGTCATAATATTGTTATCTGCCCGCAGCCACCCTCACCGTTTTTTTGTTTTTGAAACAATGTTTCACTATGTAGCCCTTTATAGACCAAGCCAGCTTCAAACTCAGGGATCTGTCCATCCCTGCCTCCCATATACTGGGGTTAAAGGCATGTGTCACTGTTTGTGATTCTCCTAGAATGTGGAATGCCAGAATGTTAGTGAGGATCAGTGCATACTGAGGTGTGTTCAAGGTTGTCAGTTTCACTGTGTAAATCTGAGTTTTCACAAGTGTAATATACCAGTGCTCACAGGTTGTCTAAGTGACCATGTGTTCTCAGGTGGTAGTCATATGTGGGCATCAAGATGTAGATGAGGGCACTATATTCCCTGAAGTTGGAGTTACAGTTGTGAACTGCCTGAAGAGGGTGCTGGAAACTCAATTCTGCAAGAGCAGCAACTATGTTCTCTTTCCAGCCCCACCTCCCTGTAATTTTTTTTATGTGTGTATCTAAGTGTCAAGACATTTTACAACGTAGTGCACTTATATGCACCATGTGGTATGTCACATCTAGTTGTAGTGGGTGATTATGCATTCGTATTTATGCACTTAGGTAATTATATCTGTGCATATGGGGATGTTATAAATCTTTGCAAATATCATTGTATAGCCAAATGTGCAAGTGTGTTTGTACATATTCAAGCATGTCTTAGTGTTGTGTCACTATGTTTGTGGCCTATACCTCAATGTTCCTATTGTATGTCTGGTTACTGTGTTCAGGGTGTGTGCTTCATGTGCTATGTATGTCAGGATATGGCTGAAGAGTAAGCCCCAACAAATAACCATGTTAAGCTGTAGTGATAGTTTATTTGGAAAAGGGGTCTTTGTAGATGTGACTGAAGTTTCTGAGGTCTATATGGAGCTAGTGAACCCTAAATTTAAAGAAGATATTTGAGAGGCAGATGAGAATGATCACAGAAATAGATTTGTGATATAGCCTCGAGCCAAGGAATACCAGACAGCCACTACAAAGTTGAATAGATAAGGAAGAATTCTTCTCTACTTTTATTTATTTATTTATTTATTTATTTATTTATTTATTTTTCAAGACAGGGTTTCTCTGTGTAGCCCTGCTGTCTTGGAACTTACTCTGTAGGCCAGACTGGCCTCGAACTCAGAAATCTGCCTGCCTCTGCCTCCCAAGTGGATTAAAGGTATGCACCATCACCGCCCTCTTCTCTACTTTTAGAATACCTCTGTTACTGTTTCTGTGCTATGGATCAAACCTGGGTCTGGGCCACAGACTATGTCCAATATGACTGAGCTATACTCCCAGACCATGAGCCAGCAAGAACCCACTGCTAGATCAGCTCCAGAGAGCCTCATTCCATGTGTCCAAGCTGCTGTTTTGCTGTGTCCCAAACTGGGATGATATCCACAGGACCTCTACTTGAGACATGCTTTATTTTTTTATTTTTATTTTTTTACTTGAGACATCTTGTTCTGATGTCTTGGAATTGCCAAGAAGCTTTCCCAAGATACAACACCACTGCCCTCTAGTGGTTCTATCTGCAGGCACTGTCCTAGACACTCCTTTGCTCCCCAGAGATCCAACGCTGATAGCATTTAAGAACTAGATTTATTTCTGATTTTTTGTTTTTGTTTTTCATTTTTTGTTTTGGTCAGAATATAAAAAAGTGACCAAAAACCAAGGAAGACAGGACAGGAGCATAGGGAAGAAAAGACAGAGAGAGAAGGGGCAGAGAGGGCCTTCTTTTGGTTGTAGGCACCAGGACTGGGGGATTCTAGAGGCAGGCAAACACAATAAGGGAGCCCTTCCATGGATGGAGGGCATACAGGATGGAAGATGCCAGGCCAATGGCCCAAATTAACTGTAACGAGCAACCTTGAATTGAGGCCAGCTCTTGGCACACAGAGGGGACTGGAGGCTGAGCCTCAACTGTCCCTGAGATTTTAGAGTCCCTGGGAAAGTTGGTAGAGAGCAGAGTGAGAGTGAGATGCCAGGATCATCCTCATTGTCTTCCTTCCTGGCAGCAACAACCCCTAAATACCCAAGGAGGGGCTGCCCAGGTATCTGGTGACACATGAAAGAACTGCCCTACATGACTTTCTCGGTTGAGAACAGGTTTTCTTGGGAAAGCCACAGAGGTGGACACACATACACTCTCACAGACAGACAGATAGACAGGCAGACACTCTTCAATATGGTCTCTAAAGCCAGGGAATAGGGAAGCTGTTTAAAAGCATGACTTCTTCAAAGGTAAGATTGAGAACATTGCTGAACTGGTGAGCTGTGCATAGAGTCACCGATACGGCACTGGCATCTGTGCCATATACTGGCTTTGCAGCTTAAGCATCTTGGACCCCTCTCAATTTCACTTCTAATGAGTGGGTAGGGTATGGTGAAGTTTCATAATCACTGAGTGAAGCACATGGCATGATGCCTAGCTGAATTGATCACCACTAGTATGGACAGCAGGTTGGGCCTGCTATACTCTGGGAGAGCTGGGGGACAAATACACTTGAAAGAGAGCCAAGACAGCTTGTCCCACTGTGTGGCTGATCTGGGGGTGACACAGAACTAAGGGACCTGGAAAGACACAAAACTAAGACTTAAGGGGAAGACTCATGACTCAGATGGGAGATGGTCACATGTTGGAGGGAGCATAAATAAACAGACTCCCTGGGAGTCTGGGGACATTCAAACCCCACTCTAGTTCCAGGCAGCTACCCTGTTTGCTGCCAGCAGCACCAGGGGATGGACCTGGGCTTGGATCTCAGAAGGGCCTATGAGCAGGCAGCAACCACCCACCAAGTGACAGGGCAGAACCTGTAGTGCCTCTCCAGAGACACCTGTAGGTGGAAGTCTTGCTCCTCCCTGATCACTGGGATAGGTTTAGTCACTAGGATATCCTGCAGGATCCAAAGCGGCTGTAGGGCTAGTTCTGACTTATTCTTGGCTGTGGGCTCTGGTCACAGTGTTGGGGTCTGGGGTCCAAGTATAGGCAGCAGCTAGGACATGTTTCCGAAGGAAGCTGTAGGATGGATAGGAGAAAAAGTTGATTTTTGGTACACCCAAGGATGATCCTTACTGGATACTCCCAGCCTCCCCCTAATTCTGGTGCTCTAGGTTCCTGATACTAACCTTGGCTGAGCAGCTGCAGGCTCCGCCCCTCCTCACGAACCTGCAGGTGAAGCACCTGCTGCAGCACCTCCTGCCTCTGAGCCTCTTGGGTCAACCCCATTCTCTGCAGTTTATCTGCATTCAGTCGAAGCAGAGCTCGGCCTAGGGAGAGAGAAGGAAGACAGTGAGGCAAACAGAGGAAAAGCATAAGGCTATCAGGATAAGACAAACAAACAAACAAACAAATAAACAAAAACCCATCAGAGACCAAGAAAGTAGAGCAGAGATTCAGAGATTCTTAAAGGAAGAAAGGTAGAAAGAAAGACAAGATTGATTAAAAGAGGCCAATCAGAGAAGCATCAAAAGATAGAGCAGAGAGAGTAGGAGAGTTATACACACACACACACACACACACACACACACACACACACGGCTGAACTAAGTCTTGAACATTCTGGTCCTCCCTAACCCGTGACCCACAATACCAGTGATGGCATGCTGAGAGAAGGCCTCGACGTAGACGAGGTAGTTGTGAGGACAATGCTTCTTGAGCCACTTGCAAACGTCTTGTTGGCTCCACAAGACCACTGGCCTTGTCAGGCCACCCAGCGAAGGGCTTGTATGGTACAAGCCATAGTGATCAGAGTACAGCCGGGCCTGCAGGTGAAGAGGAAAGGCCAGTTAAATGAAGGTAATAAAACTGAGGGCAAGGGCTAAGAGTTAGGTGGGATAGGTAGGCACCTGGGGGGTCTCTGAGCCCGGCTGTTGAAGGAGCTTGATTGGCCTGCTGCTGGATGCCCTCTGGCTGCGGGAGTCATGCCACGTGAGGCTGGTGCCTGGTGTCCGAGGCAGGTGGCAGGGTATGTTCTCAGCTGATACTGTGTGCTCTAGGAGGGTCTGGCAGAAGCTGAAATGGGCAGAGGCTGTATGCAGGGATGTGCATACAGAGTGGTCAGGGGCAAGCTCCTCCCCTGTGACTCAGCTCCCTGACAAATCATCTCTCTACCAATGAGGGGAGTTTATATATATATATATATATATATATATATATATATATATATTGGCAAGAGTTGTGTTGAGAACTTTAAGAAGATAAACTGGAGATGCCTTTCCCTTTAGCAGCTGATAGCCCACACTCTGGCCCCAAGGGTGATTAGATTGGAGGATGACCCTCACCATGGTGCAGGAGAGCAGCTATCTCCAGGGCTGCCCTGACTTGCTTTGTCGTTGACTTGGGCTGACAGGCAAGCCTCCTATATGCCATACAGGACCAGGGTGTGCATAGATCTTTGTCTTTAATAGTCTCTAACTATGACTCACTGACAAAAAGTTTGAACTATGGGAAAGCTGACAAGAAGCAGTTGCCAGGTACATGCCGGATTTCCTTTCTGTGTGGCTTCTGCAGGGCCTACGTCAGGACAACTAGTGTGAATAGGGTGCCAGCTAGGCATGGACTAGTTAACACAATCCATCTCCCACTAATTCATTCATTGCACTTGTTAAATTAGTTTTAGGCTCATTTGTGGGAATCTCATGAGTCTGGGGATGACCAAAGTGTTGATGCACCGAAAGCATCCATAAGTACTGTATATATGACTCTATGTGGTACCAGCAAGTCAACAGAAGAAAGAAGGTGGGCTTAAGAAGTGTGTGGCCACTATTCTGAGGTAGCCTGTAGTACCATAAGACTTATTTTAATCGAGCGAGGTCCAAGGAATAGGCACTGTGGACTAAGGCACTTGCTGGGCCTTCCCTGGGCTAGTGCTAGGAAGCTCCTCATAAGGAGAAACCTGTCCAACTTCTTGGCTATAATCGCACCTGCCAAGGTCGCCCAGGCCCCGCCTATTTCCTCTCTGCACAGGGCCAGAGTCTGTCGTTCCCAACCTCAACCTCAGAATAATACGCCACTGCCTCCAACCCCAACGTTAGGGCTTGGGGAGGGTTTTTCTCTATGTGAAGTAAAGGGTGACCGGAATGTGGTGTCATCTCGGTGAAGAAGCTCCTGCCAGTCATCCCCCCACTCCAAGTCAAGGCCTGAGACTAACCGCCGCCCTCCCGCCCCATAATGCTGGACAAAGGCCCTTTGGACTCTAGTAAAAAAAGACTTCCTCCCCGCAGTGGCCGCCCCCGGAAACCCTTTGAGTCTAGCCCCGGTGCTCTCCTTGGGCCCCGGTACCCTTCCCGTTCTCAGCCCGCTGCTCACGATATTCCTGCACCTGGGTCCATCCCAGCTCACCGTCCACATCCGGGCGCTCCCCGAAGCCTGTACGCACAGCCCCGGCGCGAGCTCGCGGCGGGCTCAGCTTTGACCGCAGTTCGGTGAACATGGAGCCCGCGGATGCGCGGCTCAGGCACACGCCCCTCGCGGAGCACCAGGCAGCCAGTGTGGCCGGTGGGCAACCCGCACCGAGTTCCCACCCGCTGGAGCCGGCCAAACCCAAGCCGGTCCCCGCGGCCGGGGAGTCTGCGCGGCAAAGCACCTGCCGCCCAGCCCTGGGCGCAAGGCGCGCTCCGGGAGCTCGGAGGTGTATCGGCGGCGCGCGGGGCTGCGTATGCCGAGGATGTCCGCCAGAGCAAAAGGCGTCCTTGCGCACCTGGGTAGGACTCCGTGGACCAGCCTCTCTTTCAATCCGCTGGAGGGCTTTTGCAGTTGGCAAGCAAGGTCCCCTCGGTCTGGTGGTGGTGGGGTAATCATACCTGTGGGCTTTTACCTACTCAGTCTGGCCAAGGGCTGGATCATTCTCTCCTAAACACCTGTGTGTCCTAAATTGCTCATAACTTTTTTTTTTAATTTTATGAATGTTTTGCCCAAGTGTATATCTATGCACTACATACGTACTTGGTGTCCAGAAGGGGACATCAGCTTTCCTGGCACTGGGGTTATGGACAGTTGTGAGCTGCCACATGAGTAAACCCTTGTCCTCTGCAAGAATGAGACATTCTTTTAACCACCGAGCTATATTTCCAGCCCCACTAGCTCGTTTCATATACATAATATATATACATATATATTTGAGATTATTTGTTTATTTATTTTACTTGTTCACTTTACATCCTGCTCACTGCCCCCCTCCTGGTCACCCCCTCTTTAAAATCTTCTCCTTCCCCTTCTCCTCTGGGCAGGTGGGTCCCCCCTGGGACGGACACACACACACACACACACACACACACACAC